>SNQJ01S0092908.1:12813-45077 GCA_010110895.2 Picea sitchensis | reverse complement strand
TTTCTCATATATATTGTGCATGGTGTATTGGTGTAACTCTTATATTATTGTTCATTGCTCATTGGATATAATTGAATGGTTTAAGTATAAGTTGGAAAAGGTTTTTAAATTGTACTTGATACTGATTCACCCCCCTCTCAGTATCAACACTAGCTAGATCCTTCTTCCTTGTGTTACAACACAAAGCCTTCCACAGTCTCTCCCAGGGACTTGCACTTAGCTCTACAAGTCTCACACAATATGCAGAGAGCACTTACAATCCTTTGATCACATAGATCTAGCACTTAGCCATTCCTTTACCACTTAGCACACTGGCCTCTTTATATATTTCCTATCCTTCTATATATACATTACAAAATAGTCCTAAACATGGGTAAACCCATGGGCTGACATCCCATTCCCATTACATATTCCCAAAAACCCAAAAAGGGGCCCAAAAGGGGGAAACGATCCTGTGATCTCCACTTTGACTTGCATTCCTCCTTCGATAGGTTGTCGGACTCCCAAAATAGGTCAACATGACCAAGAAACTCCCAAAACTTGGTCAAGGGCCAACACTTATTGCATAGAAAACTAGCTTTACTGTATCTATGTTATTTTGTTTTAAGCACCTATTAATAATCCACAGTCATTTCATTCTGATCATAAAATCCGGAATAGTGGTATCAGAGCAGTCTACTCCTTGTCGTATTAATGCATGTCCCCAACGAGGTCAGAGTACAAAGAGTTGGGTCTCAAGCTTGTTTCTCTTGAGGAGAAAAGCTCTCGCACACCCAAGCGACCTCTCATGGCAGGAGAAAATAAATATTACGGGACAGGAGATCCTTTCAAACTGTTGATTTAGGAAGCCCTCACACAATAAAGGAACGAGATGATGGATAGTTTCGCGTAAATCCTTCGAGGACTACCAACAGGCGACGCATCTTCTTCGAGCAGAGGTGCCACACCCAAAAAAACTACAAATAAACTTCGACATTCCTATATTTGAAGGTCAGATAGACGCAGATGTTGTAGACAAGTGGTTGAATCTACTACAAGGGTATTTTTCTGTCCATAATTTTTCGAATAGATAAAATATTACTTTTTCACTCCTCAAAGTCATTCCCCACGTCAAAAATTGGTGGGAAACTTTTTGTGAGAAAAAGGAAACAGAGGAACCCTCACTATTTACAGTCACAACCACCTGGGATTCCTTCAGGGATGTTATTAAGGAACAATACTACCATGTCAAAAGTTATGACAACTTGTATACCAAATGGACCACGGTACGGCAAGAAAGAGACCCAGCAGTGCCAGATTTCACGAATATCTTTCATACCTTGCACACCAAGCTGTGTATCAAATATTAGGAGCGACATCTGGTGCTCAAGTATCACGATGCTCTGCATAGATACATCCAAAACAAAATGGAATTTTTGAACATCTCATCCTTGGGAGCTGCCTACAAATATGATATCAAAATCGAGTAGAAGCTCAAACAAAAGATGCGGAAATTTGGGCCTGGGAACCCCTCACAACAAAAGCTAGGAAAGGGCAGACACAACCCACAGAAAAAAGGACAGAGAAAATATGGACAGTATCAGGACAACCAGTCCAAGCCACAAGGAAAGAAGGACACCGGAAAGACAAAGAAAGATACTAGGAAGTGGTGTAACTTCCATAAGATCCCTTGGCATAACACTGTTGACTGTCACTCAAAGCAGTCGTTGGTGGCTGAAGTGAAAGCCTTTGAATTAGATGTGGGTTCAGACTCTGAGCCAGAACCAGAAAGGGGAAGATAGATCATTAATGTGGAACCCAGTGCCACCGTTGCTACCACCAAGCTCCAGCCTGGTGAACCAAACGAGGAAGAAGAAGGAGAACGCCTCTTCCATTCATAGATGTGGGTAAAAGGCTCCCCGTTTCATTTCATCATGGATAGCGGTAGCCAAAAGAACCTCATCTCAGCAGAGGTCATCAAGTGGTTGGCCCTGCTAAAAACACTGCACCCACAACCCTACACCATTGGATGGCTCCGCCAAGGAAGTGATCTCCACGTCGGCCAACAGTGTCGACTATCGTACGACATCAAGCCCTTCAAAGACAAGGTATTGTGTGATGTTTCTCCTCTCGAAGTTTGTGATATTCTTTTGGGCCAACCCTATTTATGGAAACATCATGTTGTATATGAGTCTAGGCCTCATAGTGTTATTATTACTTTGAATGGGAAATTGTACAAGATACCCAGGGCAGTCCCACCTAGTGTTATTTCCTTGATCTCTACTAAGAAATGCAGGAAGGTCATCTCTCATACGAGGAAGTTTGTCTTCTTTATGATTCGCTCTCAGAATAAGTGAAAGATCACAGCCACATCTAGGGTCTTTGTGTCTGACCTCTCCACACACCAAAAGCAAGTAGATAAGGTCGTGGAATAATATTGAGATATCTTCTCCTCACCTATCGAGGTACCTCTACACTGCCAAGTCAAGCAACCCATCGATCTGACCATCGACGCACTGCTTCCCAATGGGCCAGTCTATCTTTGATCTCTATTTTAGAATGAGGAGATCAAGTGATAGATATAAGAACTTATACACAAGGGGCACATCTGTCCCAGCTCATCACCTTGCGGGAGCCCAATCATGATGGCACAAAAGAAAGATGGAACCTGGCGACATTGCATTGATTACTGGGCTCTGAATAAAATCACAGTCAGAAACTGGTACCTGATTCCCTGAATCAATGACCTCCTTGATCAACTCACAGGGGCCAAATACTTCTGTAAAATTGATTTGAAGTCTGTCTACCACCAGGTCCCGATAGAACAGACAAATGTATGGAAAACCACCTTCAAGTCAAAGGAAGGCATTTTTGAATGGTTGGTCATGCCCTTTGGTTTGACAAATGCTACAGCCACTTTCATGAGGATGAGGGACAATATTATGTGACCACTCACAAATAATTTTGTAGTGGTGTATATGGATGACATTCTCAGTTACAGCAAGACTTGGGTCGAACATTTGCAGCATATTCAGCAAGTTCTTCACACCCTGCGGCAACATAAGTTATACACCAACTTGGAAAAATGATCTTTCGGCATGGACAGGGTCCATTACCTGGGCTACATAATTGATCAGCATCGATTACATGTGGATCCAGCCAAGATCCAAGTCATCTGTGACTGGCCATCCCCAACCACACTCACTGAGCTTCGGAGCTTCTTGGGCCTTGCCAATTTCTACCGCAGGTTTGTGTTGGGATTCTCCCATATTGCATGGGCCCTTACACAAATAAACAGGGGTGGTGGTAAGGTGAAATTTGCATGGGGTCATTCCCAACAACAAGTGTTCGACGATTTGAAGCAGTGTTTGTGCTCAGCCATGGTACTTTCACTACCAGACCTGCAAAATCCCTTTGAGATCAAGACAGATGCTTCAGACTATGCGGTGGGTGTCGTTCTCACTCAGCATAGCCACCCTGTGGCCTATCATAGTTAGACACTATCATATGTTGTCCATAAGTACCCCACTTACGACAAAAAAATGTAATCCATTGTGCAAGTACACCGCCAGTGGAGACATTACATTTTTGGGGAGGAGACAACCATCCACACTGATCATAAGCCAATGCAGTTCATGCAGACACAAGAGAAATTACAGAATGATCGCCATCAAAAGTGGTCCAAATACTTGCAACAATTCCACCTCAACATCAAGTATAAAACATGAAGCACCAATTGCATCATTGATTTCCTTAGCAGACTGCCAGTCACGACACTCACCACGGTGCTAGACTCCTGCGACCATGAGCCCTCTGGATGGCCCCAACTCTATGAGACATACCCAGACTTCGCCAACACCTACCAAATGTTGGATTCAAATTCAATTGTCGAGAATTTCCATCTTCAGGATGGGTTGTTGTGTCATCTGGGCCATATCTATGTTCCATCAAATGAGAAAGGGAAGATGATCTGGGAAGCCCACTACATTCGGGTGGCAGAACACTTCGGCATCTAAAAGACAGTGGTGATGCTACAGAAACATTTATGTTGGCTGAAACTTCGACAGGAGGTCAACAAGTATATCAAGTCCTGCACTGCATGTGCTATTGCCAAACCGACCACTAAAAAACATGGCCTTTACACCCCTCTTCCTACTCCTGAAATGCCATGGGAATCCATCTCAATGGACTACATGTCGGGCATCCCGTACACCAAGTGGGGAAATGATTGTTTTTTTGTGGTTGTTGATCGCTTTTCTAAGATGGCGATTTTGGTTGCCTGTAATAAGAACATCAAAGCAGAGGCCACTACCAAGCTCTTCTTTGAACGAGTCTGGGTACATTTTGGAATCCCACAAACCATTGTCTCAGATTGGGATAGTCGATTTCTCAACACATTCTGGTTGGGCCTCTAGTCACTGCTAGACACCAAGCTCACCAAATCTACGGCCTTCCACCCCCAAACACATGGCCAAACCAAGGTCATAAATCGAATGATTGTGCATATCCTTCACATGTATAATTCAAATTACCCTTGCACATGGGATGAAAGCCTTCCCTATGTCCAACATAGCTACAATCGATCCCTGCATAGCTCAACCAACCACAACCCCTTTCAAGTGGGGATGGTATTCCAACCATTGGGTCCCATAGATGTTTCACTTTACCTTGCGGTCACCTCGACTGATTCATCTCCTGCTCCGACTGAAGCTGACAAATCCACCCGGTTCATTGAGCGAATCCAGCACATCCACCAACAAGTTCAGGATATCATACAGAAGTCTAATGACAAGTACAAGTAGCACCATGATCAACATCGGGTGCCACATAAGTTTCAGGTGGGCGACAAAGTTTGGTTGCACTTGCAGAAAGAACACCTTACAGGACCCCATCAGAAGCTTCTCCCACTCCATTATGGGTCATACACCATCACCAAGGCCATGGGGGATAATTATTTTGAGCTCAACATTCCTCCTTTCCTTGTCTTACACCCAGTGTTCAACGTGGATCTCCTTCACCCTTATTTCCCACCATTATTGGACACCTCAAACGTAGTAGAGAAGATGACACCAACAGAGCTCAACCCTGACTGCATACAATAGGAATCCAGCAATCACATTGTGGACACACAGATCAAGCGCACTTGAAATCAAAGGATCCAGCTTTATCAAGTCGTCAAAGCAGGGCAGCTCCTACACCAAGCCAAATGGCTCACCTGGGGCGAAATTCAGCAGAAATTTCCTCATCTAATGGGGGAACTCAATGCAATGGATACCATTGCTTCCTAAGGAGGGAGGATTGATCTAGGTGGATATCAATGTCCAACCACCTCTTCCAACTGGCTCAAAACAGTTTTCTGACAATTTTGGCAATTTAATATTTTTAGTAGTTTTAACTTTCGAGGCCATTTTGAGGGCCTAAATGAAGGTTTTTAGGGATTGAGATTCTCAATAATAGATGAAGGAATGATTGATCCCCCAAAATGAATATCCTCGATGATACCTTTCAAACGGGATATCATACGCCTAAAACGAAGATTGTATGCAAAAGTTACGACCCCGACAAGTTGATGTACTAACTTACCCAAATGGGGCCCACATGACTTTTGGCGCTTCATCTCCTAGGGTTAGGTTTTTGGATGTCTAAAGTTTTTGGAATTCCTATTTATTTTAAAAATGCCTTCATAGCCTCATTGTAATCATCTTCTTGCGAATGAGTGCAGCCGTCACATCTCTTCTCAGAGACAAGCTGCCACCATTCCAGCAAGCTTGTTTCCGCTGCATTTTACAGTTTCAACTTATTTTCTTATTGAATAGAAAACCAGTTTTACAGTATCTCTATTATTTTGTGTTAAGAACTTGTTAATAATCTATATTCATTTCATTCTTCTCATAAAATCTGGATCAATGGTATCAGAGAGGTTTTCTCCTTGTCGTCTCAATGCATGTCCCCAACGAGGTCGGAGTACAAAGAGTTGGGTCTCGAGCTTGTTTCTCTTGAGGAGAAAAGATCTCACACACCCAAGAGACCTCTCATGGTAGGATAAAATAAATATGATGGGACATGAGATCCTTTCAGATTGTTGATTGAGGAAGCCCTCACACAACAAAGGAACGAGATGATGGATAGTTTCGTGCAAATCTTTCGATGGCTACCAACAGGCGATGCATCTTCTTCGAGCGGAGGCACCACCCCCTTCAAGATACAAATAAACTTTGATATTCCTATATTTGAATGTCAGATAGATATAGATGTTGTAGACAAGTGGTTGAATCGACTAGAAGGGTATTTTTCTGTCCATAACTTTTCGAATAGAGAAAAGATTACTTTTATGCTCCTTAAAGTCGTTCCCCACATCAAAGATTGGTGGGAAACTTTCTGTGAGAAAAAGGAAATAGAGGAACCCTCACTATTTATAGTCACAACCACCTGGGATTCCTTCAGGGATGCTATTAAGGAACAATACTACCCTGTCAGAAGTTATGACGACTTGTATACCAAATGGACCACACTGCGGCAAGAAAGAGACCAAGCAGTGCCAGATTTCACGAATATCTTTCATACCTTGCACGCCAAGTTGGGTATCAAAGATTTGGAGTGACATCCAGTGCTCAAGTATCATGACGCTCTGCATAAATACATCTAGACCGAAATGGAATTTTTTGACATCTCATCCTTGGGTGCGGCCTACCAATAAGAAGCTCAAACAAAATATGCGGCAATATGGGCTTGGGAACCTCTCACAACAAAATCCAAGAAAGGGCGGCCCCAACCCACAGAACAAAGGATAAATCAAATATGGACAGTATCAGGACAACCAGTCCAAGCCGCAAGTAAAGAAGGACATAGGAAAGACAAAGAAATATACCGGGAAGTGGTGTCACTTCCATAAGAGCCCTTCGCATAACACTGTTGACTGCCGATCAAAGCAGTCACTGGTGGTCGAAGTGAAAGCCTATGAATCAGACGTGGGTTTAGACTCTAATCTAGAACCAGAAAGGAGAAGACAGTTCATTCATGTGTAACCCAGTGCCATCGTTTCTACCACCAAGCTCCAGCCTGGTGAACTAGATGAGCCAGAAGAAGGAGAACGCCTCTTCCATTCACAGATGTGGGTAAAAGGCACCCAGATGCACTTCATCGTGGATAGCGATAGCCAGAAGAACCTCATCTCGGCAGAGGTTGTCAAGCGGCTAGCCCTGCCGACATCACCACACCCACAACTCTACACCATTGGACGGCTCCGACAAGGAAGCGATCTTCGCATCAGCCAACAGTGTCGACTTTCATACGGCATCAATCCCTTCAAAGATGAGATATTGTGTGATGTTTCTCCTCTCGAAGTTTGTGATGTTCTATTGGTCCAACCCTATTTATGGAAATGTCATGTTGTATATGAGTCTAGGCCTCGTAGTGTTATTATTACTTTGAACAACAAATTGTACAGGATACCCGAGGCAGTCCCACCTAGTGTTATTTCCTTGATCTCTGCTAAGCAATGTAGGAAGTTCATCTCTCAGATGAGGAAGTTTGTCTTCTTCATGATTCGCTCTCAAAATAAGTGAAAGATCACAGCCACATCCAGGGTCTCTGCGACTGACCTCTCCACACAGAAAAAGCAAGTAGATAAGGTCGTGGAATAATACTCAGATATCTTCTCCTCACCTACCGAGGTATCTCTGCACTATCAAGTCAAGCACCCCATCGATCTGACCCCCAGTGCACCACTTCCCAATGGGCTAGTCTATCGCCACTCTCTGTTAAAGAATGAGGAGATCAAGCAACATATCCAATAACTGCTCCACAAGTGGCACATCCATCCTAGCTCATCACCTTGCGAGAGCCTAATCGTGCTGGTAAAGAAGAAAGATGGAACCTGACGACTCTACATTGATTACCAAAATTTGAATAAAATCACAGTCAGAAACCGGTACCCAATTCCCCGAATCGACGACCTCCTTGATCAAATCACAGGGGCCAAATACTTCAGTAAGATTGATTTGAAGTCTGGCTACCACCAGGTCTTGATAAAACAAATGGATGTATGGAAAACCACCTTCAATTCAAAGGAAGGCATTTTTGAATGGTTGATCATGCCCTTTGGTTTGAAAAATGCTCCAACCACTTTCATGAGGATGATAGACGATATCCTGCGACCATTCACCAATAATTTTGTAGTGTTGTTTCTGGATGACATTCTCATTTACAACAAGACTTGGGCTGAACATTTGCAGCATATTTAGCAGGTTATGCACACCCTGCGGCAACACAAGATATATTCCAACTTGGAAAAATGCTCCTTCGGCATGGACAGGGTCCATTACCTGGGCTACATAATTGATCAGCATGGAGTACATGTGGATCCAGCTAAGATCCAAGTCATTCGTGACTGACCATCCCCAACCACACTCACTGAGCTTCGAAGCTTCTTGGGCCTTGCCAATTTCTACCATAGGTTCATGTTAGGATTCTCCCATATTGTATGGGCCCTTAGCCAAATAACCAAGGGTGGTGGTAAGGAAAAATTTGCATGGGGCCGGTCCCAACAACAAGATTTTGATGATTTGAAGCACCGCTTGTGCTCAGCCTCGGTACTTTCACTGCCAGACCTGCAACAACCCTTTGAGATCGAGACAGATGCTTCATACTATGCGGTGGGTATTGTTCTCACTCGGCATGGCCACCCCATTACCTATCATAGTGTGACACTATCAGATGTTGTCCGTAAGTACCCCACTTATGAAAAAAAAATGTACTCCATTGTGCAAGCATGTCGTGAGTGGAGACATTACATTCTTAGGAAGGAGACAATCATCCACACTGATCATAAGCCATTGCAGTTCATGCAGACACAAGGGAAATTGCAGAATGATCGCCATCAAAAGTGCTCCACATACTTGCATCAATTCCACCTCAACATCAAGTATAAAACAGGAAGCACCAATCGCGTCGTTGATTGCCTCATCATATCGCCAGTCGCGGCACTCACCACGGTGCTAGACTCCTGCAGCCATGAGACCTCTAGATGGCCCCAACTCTATGAGACAGACTCGGACTTCACCAGCACCTACCAAATGTTGGGTGAAAATGCAGTTGTCGATAATTTCCATCTTCACGATGGGTTGTTGTGTCATCTGGGCCATATCTATGTTCCATCAAGCGAGAGAGAGAAGTTGATCTGGGAAGCCCACTACATTCGGGTGGAAGGACACTTCAGTGTCGAAAATATAGTGGTGATACTACAGAAACATTTATACTTGCCGAAACTTCAACAGGAGGTCAGCAAGTATATCAAGTTCTGCACTGCCTCTACTATTGCCAAATCGACCACTAAGAAACAGGGCTTGTACACCCCTCTTACTACTCTTTAAAGGCCATGGGAATCCATATCAATGGACTACATGTCGGGCCTCCCATCCATCAAGCGGGGAAATGACTTTATTTTTGTGGTTGTTTATCACTTTTCTAAGATGGCGATTTTAGTTGCTTGCAAGAAGAACATCACAGTAGAGGCCACTGCCAATATCTTCTTTGAATGAGTCTGGGTACATTTTGGAATCCCACAAACCATTGTCTCAGATCGGGAAAGTCGATTTCTCATCACATTCTGGTCGAGCCTCTAGTCATTGTTGGACACCAAGCTCACCAAATACATGGCCTTCCACCCCTAGACAGATGGCCAAATCAAGGTCGTAAATCGAATGATTGTGCATATTCTTCACATGTATAATTCAAAGCACCCTTGCACATGGGATGAAAGCCTTCCCTCTGTCCAAAATAGCTACAACCAATCCCTGCATAGCTCAACCGGACACAACCCCTTTCAGGTGGGGTTTTGATTCCAACCATTGGGTCCCATAGAAGTTGCACTTCCCCTTGCGGTCACCTCAACCAACTCATCTCCTACTCCGACTGAAGCTGAAAAAGCCACCCGGTTCATTGAGCGGATCCAACACATCCTCCAATAGTTTTAGGATATCTTATAGAAGTCCAATGAAAAGTACAAGCAGTGCCATGACCACATAAGTTTTAGGTGGGCGACAAAGTTTGGTTGCACTTGCAGAAAGAATGCCTTATATGACCCCATCGGAAGCTTCGCCCACTCCATTATGGGTCATACACCATCACCAAGGCCGTGGGGGATAATTTTTTTGATCTCAACATTCCTCCTTTCCTTGGTCTGCACCCAGTGTTCAACATGGACCTCCTTTTCCCTTATTACCCACCATTATTGGACACCTCAGACGTAGCAGAGCAGCTGACACCAAAAGATCTCAAACCCGACTCATACAACAGGAATCCAGTGATCCGATTGTGGACACATAGATCAAGGGCACTCGACAACAAAGGATCCAACCTTATCGAGTCGTCAAAGCAGGGCAACTCCTGCACCAAGGCAAGTGGCTCACCCAGGGCCAAATTCAGCAGAAATTTCCTCATCAGATGGGGGAACTCAACGCAATGGAGACCATTTCTTCCTAAGGAGGGAGGATTGATCTAGGTGGATATCAGTGGCCAACCACCTCTTCCAACTGCCTCAAAATAGTTTTCTGATAATTTTGGCAATTTACTATTTTTAGCAGTTTTAACTTTTGGGGCCATTTTGAGGGCCTAAATGAAGGTTTTTCGGGATCGAGCATCTAAATGATATCTAAAGACATGATTGAGCCCCAAAAATGAATCTCCTCTATGATACCTTTCCAATGGGCTATCATACGCCTAAAACAGATATTGTATGCAAAAGTTACGACCTCGGGAAGTTGATGTACTAACTTACCCAAATGGGGCCCACATGACTTTTGGCGCTTCATCTCCTAGGGTTAGGTTTTTGAATGTCTAGGGTTTTTGGCATTCCTGTTTATTGTAAAATTGCCTTCAAAGCCTCATTGTAATCATCTTCTTGCGAATTATCACAGTCGTCACATATCTTCTCAAAGATAAGCCGCCACCATTCTAGCAAGCTTGTTTCCGCTGCATTTTACAGTTTCAGCTTATTTCCTTATTGAATAGAAAATTGATTTTACTATATCTATGTTATTTTATGTTAAGCACCTGTTAATAATATATAGTCATTTATTTCTGCTCATAAATTATGGATGAGTGGTATCAGAGCGGTCTGCTCCTTGTCATCTTAATGCATGTCCCCAACGAGGTCAGAGTACAAAGAGTTGGGTCTCGAGCTTGTTTCTCTTAAGGACAAAAGCTCTTGCACACCCAAGCGATCTCTCATGGCAGAAGAAAAGAAAGATGACAGGACAGGAGATCCTTTCAAACTGTTGATTGAGAAATCCCTCACACAACAAGGGAACGAGATAATGGATAGTTTCGCGCAATTCCTTCGACGACTACCAACATGTGACGCATCTTCTTCGAGCGGAGGTGCCACCCCCTTCAAGGTACAAGTAAACTTCGATATTCCTATATTTGAAGTTCAGATAGATGCAGATGTTGTAAAAAAGTGGTTGAATCTACTAGAAGGGTATTTTTTGTCCATAACTTTTCGAATAGAGAAAAGATTTCTTTTGTGCTCCTCAAAGTCATTTCCCACGTCAAAGATTGGTGGGTAACTTTATGTGAGCAAAAGGAAACAGAGGAACCCTCACTATTTACAGTCACGGCCACTTGGGATTCCTTCAAGGATGTTATTAAGGAACAATACTACCCTATCGAAAGTTATGACGACTTGTATACCAAATGGACCACATTGCGGCAAGAAAGAGACCAAGCAGTGCCAGATTTCAAAAATATCTTTCATACCTTGCGCACCAAGTTGGGTATCAAAGATTTGGATAAACATCTGGTGCTCAGGTATCATGACGCTCTGCATAGATACATCCATACCGAAATGGAATTTTTGGACATCTCATCCTTGGGCACGGCCTACCAATATGCCGTCAAAATCGAGCAAAACCTCAAACAAAAGACGCAGCAATTTGGGCCTGGGAACCCCTCACAAAAAAAGCCAGGAATGGGAAGCCCCAACTCACAGAACAAAGGACAGATCAAATATGGACAGTATCAAGACAACCAGTCCAAGCCGCAAGCAAAGGAGGACATCGAAAAGACAAAGAAAGATACCTAGAAGTCGTGCGAATTCCATAAGAGCCCTTGGCATAACAGTATTGACTGTCGCTCAAAGAAGTCGTCGGTGATCGAAGTTAAAGCCTTTGAATCAGATGCGGGTTCAAACTCTGAGCTAGAACCAGAAAGGGGAAGATGGATCATTGATGCATAACCCAATGCCACCATTTCTACCACCATGCTCCAGCCTGGTGAACCAGACAAGTCAGAAGAAGCAGAACGCCTCTTCCATTCACAGATGTGGGTAAAAGGCACCCCGCTGCACTTCATTGTGGATAACGGTAGACAGAAGAACCTCATCTCACCAAAGGTCATCAAGTGGTTGGCCCTGTCGACAACACCGCACCCACAACCCTAAACCATTGGATGGCTCCGCCAAGGAACTGATCTCTGCGTCAGCCAACAGTGTCGACTGTCGTACGACATCAAGCCCTTCAAAGACGAGGTATTTTGTGATGTTGCTCCTCTCAAAGTTTGTGATGTTCTTTTGGGACAACACTATTTATGGAAACGTCATGCTGTATATGAGTCTAGCCTCATAGTGTTATTATTACTTTGAACAGGAAATTGTACAGGATACCCGAGGCAGTCCCACCTAGTGTTATTTCCTTGATCTATGCTAAGAAATGCAAGAAGGTCATCTCTTAGACGGGGAAGTTTTTCTTCTTCATGATTCGCTCTCAGAATAAGTGAAAGATCACAGCCACATCCAGGGTCTCTGCGGCCGACCTCCCCACACAAAAGAAGCAAGTAGATAAGGTCATGGAAGAATACTCAAATATATTCTCCTCACCTACTGGGGTACCTCTGCACTGCCAGGTCAAGCACCCCATCGATCTGACCCCCGACGCATTGCTTCCCAATGGGCCAGTCTATTCTTGCTCTATGTTAGAGAATGAGGATATCAAGCGACAGATCCAAGAACTGATCCACAAGGGGAAAATTTGTCCCATCTCGTCACCTTGTGGAAGCCCAATTGTGTTGGTATAGAAGAAAGATGGAACCTAGTGACTCTGCATTGATTATCGGGCTCTGAATAAAATCACAGTCAGAAACTGGTACTCAATTCCCCGAATCGTCGACCTCCTTGATCAACTCACAAGGTCCAAATACTTCAGTAAGATTGATTTGAAGTCTGACTACCACCAGGTCCCGATAGAAAAGACAGATGTATGGAAAACCACCTTCAAGTCAAAGGAAGGCCTTTTAGAATGGTTGGTCATGCCCTTTGGTTTGACAAATTCTCCAACCACTTTCATGAGGATGAGGGACAATATTATGCAACCATTCACCAATAATTTTGTAGTGGTGTATCTAGATGACATTCTCATTTACAGCAAGACTTGGGCCGAACATTTGCAGCATATTCAACAGGTTCTGCACACCCTGTGGCAGCACAAGCTATATGCCAACTCGGAAAAATGCTCCTTCAGCATGGACAGGGTCCATTACCTGGGCTACATAATTGATCAACATGGATTACATGTGGATCCAGCCAAGATCCAAGTCATCTGTGACTGGCCAGCCCCAACAACACTCACTAAACTTTGAAGCTTCTTTGGCCTTGCCAATTTCTACTGCAGGTTCATGTTGGGATTCTCCCATATTGCGTGGGCCCTTAGACAAATAACCAGGGGTGGTGGTAAGGAAAAATTTGTGTGGGGCCGGTCCCAACAGCAAGCGTTCAACGATTTGAAGCAGCGCTTGTGCTCAGTGTTATGAACATAAATATACATATAAATAGATATTCATAACATAATAATTAATTAATAAATAATAATTATTAATAATGAAAGGACATGTCTCAAATGACATGACTATTGGTTAGGGCACCCCTGCATGGGTATATAAACGAGCCCTCATTCTCAATTGTAATCATCTTACCTTATCTTATCTATTCATATATTATTTATAGTCCTATATGGATTACTTTGTTATATTCCAAGTATTTTGGATAATTACTGTGTGAGCGAACTTTGTTCGTCCCATTTGGTATCAGAGCTTCATTTTTCCTGATCCTAGCCTTTGGCCACTCTCTTTACGAACCTTGTCTGAACCGGCTTGTAGCCACACACAAAACAAATTCCAGAGTTTCTCTGATTTTTTCGGTCTTTGACTAATTCAGGCTTTTTGCCATATAAAACTCAGGATTTTGTTGAAGAACATTTTGCTGCTAAGAAATCAAGAACAATATATATCATAAATTCTATTAAAAAAACACAAAAAAGAAAAATTATACAGAGAAATAAATAAATAAAATAAAAAAACCCCACTGTAACTTGTTTCCCGTGACCCGCACCCCTTTCCCTCCCCCACAGTCCACGCATCCCCACATTCCCTGCCCTGCACCATTTCTGCTACCATTCCCTGCTTTTAGTCAAAAATCGTTGCCCTTGGCAACATATCTACTGGTTTTTTTTACCATATAAAATTCCAGAGTTCTCTAATTTTCCTGGTCATTGACCACCTCAAGCCTTTGGCTCTTACAATTAGAATTTGATAAAAATAAAAATAATCTATTCCATAGCAAAATTGAAGAGGCAATCCACCATTGAAAACAAAACAGACTATTGACTATACCGGAATCGCTCAAATTACAGGATTATACGGGGGGGGGGAAAAGTAGAATATACATCCACTGCAATTTTGGAAAAAAAAATCAGTGCATTGCAAATTCCAAGAAAACTATAAATCTGAAAGAAGAAAATCTACCAAATCACAAGGTTGTTGTTGCTTCAGCGATCCGTATAGTAAACGGCTCAATTAACAGCCACCGTTGTACCTTCTTCTGCAGTCGTTGCCGTACACATTAACCATAGCAACATACTCTGTTTGATCTGTATAGAAAAATTATGTATACCCGCTGAAAATTATGTGCAATCGTTCATACGATCTCTTTACATTTTCGGTTCATTGCCATCACCTCCATTTAGCTAATTGGTGTACATTTACGTACCATTCAACATCCGTACTGTTCCGTTATTAATTTTTGTACTTTTTGCCGCCCCTCCAGTGTCGTAGTAAACGATTGTTGCCATCATTATCACCATACCTTGTCTGCACAATCTCACTCAGCGACCAATAAAAAAAAATTGTGCAATACGAACCGTACACATACAACCATCGTGACCATTCGTATCAAGCTAAAAGGAATTAGATTGAGACCATTCGTATCAAGATAAAAGGAATTAGATTGAAGTGATATATATATAATTAAGGATTGGGAAAAACATTATTTAAAAATGGGAGAAATAAGGAAATAAAATTCTTATATATAATACTTATATAAGTAACTATAATACCATACAAAGGGTTATAAAAAAATATTAAGCATTTCATCAAGTATAGAAAATAGATATGGGTAAAAAGGTGGAGAGGAAATTATTCGTGAAAAAATGATATAGAAGATCTTTATTATAATCCAAGGTTTATAATATATCATTAAAAAAAAAAAAGTTATTTTTCATTAGTGTTTTTTATATTTTATATTAAGGAATAAGGACAATCAAAAGATTATTAAATAGATAGAATATTTAAACATCAGCATATAAACGGTGTAAAGTTATAAGGATTATTTAATAAAAGGATAAGGGAGAATTTATTAAGAGTCATCCACCAAAATATAAAGTATAAAGGTTCAATTTATAAAAAAAAAAACAATTCAAAATTTATAAAAAGGGGCCAATTGGAAGTTAGGAAGAGGATAGTTCAAGGTGTATTTAATATTCATTTTTAAGTTGAGTTACTAATCGGGGATACGTGAATATATTATTATATTATTAAGATAACTTTTAAGATAAAAAATTAAAAAAGGAAAAAGTTAAAAGTGAATATATTATTATATTATTAAGATAATTTTTAAGAGAAGAAATTAAAAAAGGAAAAGGTGGCAAAGTGAATATATTATATTATAAAAGTGAGTCATATATTAAGTTTAAAATATTAAAGGATATTGGAATTACTTTTTCATTTTATATAAAAAGAAGTATAATATTTTATATAAGATATTTATTTATAAAGTGAAAGAAGTATAAGGAAAAAGAAATTTTCTAAAAAGGATTGAAGAAACTTTTAAAAATCATTTATTATGAAAGAATATCAAAATAATTTGGAAATGCAATCATGAATATTGGAAGGGGAACTAGGACATTATAAAGCGAGCAATAAAAAATTACAGTTTGAAATTGAGAAGGAAAAATATTTTAATGGGTTAACACGGAAAGATAAGCATTACTTCAAAGAGCGTATTCGGGAACTCATTGCACAAAATGAAGAACTAAAGACCGAAAGACAAAAAATGGATCAAGACTTACCAGAATGAGATGAAGAAATATTACGATTAAAAAATCATAATCAAAATTTACTAGTTAAAATTAGAAAGTTAAAAGACAAGAAGCAAGGGAATACAAATTTAGAACAAGAAAATCAAGGTTTCAAGGAGAAATCAACTAAAAAGGAGGAAGAAATCTCCTGCCTAAGGAACCTTAACCAGAAGTTACTTGAACAAATTAAAATATTAAAGGACGAAAGAAAGGAGAATCTAGAATCAGAAAAAGACAATAGGTAAAAAAATAAGGAAGAACTTTTACGATTAAGATGAAATAAGGAAGAACTTTTACGATTAAGACGACATAATCAAGATTTATTAACTCAGATTAAAAAATTGAAGCATGATAAGAAGACTTTACAAGAAAAGCTAGATCGCAAAACATCATTAGTCGATAAGGAAACGATGACAGACCCAATCAACCTTACAACTCAAAAGGAGGCAAATCCCGCTGATGTAAAGAAGCTTTCAAATGTCGAGGTACAAACAAGCCAAAGATATCAAGAAGACTCAAATCCAAAAGTTAATCAAAAAGATGCAAGTATAAGAAGTAAAGATCAAGTTGCAAGGATGCCTTATCAGCATCCTAATCACAAAATTCGATACTTCAGCCACTCAATGTATCAACAGAAACAAATAACCACTACGTCAAAGAATATTACTTCCACTACAAGTGAGGGTCAAAATAGAAGCGATTATGGGAGTAGAAATGTATCAATTTCTTTCCAAGAACCCTATAAAAACCCAAATCCGCAGAAGATCGAATTAGGATGGGAAAACTCCCTTATAATTCAACAATTATGCTCAGTGCTTAGAAGATCCTATCGTCTCAGGTCCTCAACGATTACTAACTCAATAATGAAGAAGCATGAGACAATAATTACAAGCTAGCGCAAGAGATAAGTCTTCCATAAAGTATGCTTTGAGGACAAAGCATTTTTAAGGGGGAGGCAATGTTATGAACATAAATATACATATAAATAGATATCCATAACATAATAATTAATTAATAAATAATAACTATTAATAATGAAAGGACATGTCTCAAATGACATGACTATTGGTTAGGGAACCCTTGTGTGGGTATATAAATGAGCCCTCATTCTCAATTGTAATCATCTTACCTTATCTTATCTATTCATATATTATTTACAGTCCTATATGGATTACTTTGTTATATTCCAAGTATTTTGGATAATTACTGTGTGAGCGAACTTTGTTCATCTCACTCAGCCCCGGTACTTTCACTACCAGACCTGCAACAACCCTTTGAGATCGAGACAGATGCTTCAAACTATGCGGTTGGCGTCATTCTCACTCAACGCGGCCACCCCGTGGCCTATCATAGTAAAACACTATCAGATGTTGTCCGTAAGTACCCCACTTATGACAAACAAATGTACTCCATTGTGAAAGCCTACCGCCAGTGGAGACATTACATTCTTGGGAAGGAGACAATCATCCACACTAATCATAAGCCACTGCAGTTCATGCAGACACAAGGGAAATTGGAGAATGATCGCCATCAAAAGTGGTCCACATACTTGCAGCAATTCCACCTCAACATCAAGTATAAAATAGGAAGAACCAATCGCGTCGTTGATTTACTCAACACACCGCCAGTCATGGAACTCACCACGGTGCTAGAATCCTGCGGCCATGAGACCTCTAGATGGCCCCGACTCTATGAGATAGACCCGGACTTCGCCAGCACCTACCAAATGTTGGGTGCAAACGCAGTTGTCGATAATTTCCATCTTCAGGATGGGTTGTTGTGTTGTCTGGGCCATATCTATGTTCCATCAAGCAAGCGAGCGAAGCTGATCTGGGAATCCCACTACAGTCGGGTGGCAGAACACTTCGTCATCGAAAAGACAGTGGCGATGTTATAGAAACATTTCTACTGGCCTAAACTTCGACTGAAGGTCAGCAAGTATATCAAGTCCTGCACTGCCTGTGCTATTGTCAAACTGGCCACTAATAAACAAGGCCTATACACCCCTCTTACTACTCCTGAAAGGCCATGGGAATCCATCTCAATGGACTACATGTCGTGCCTCCCGTCCACCAAGTGGGGAAATGACTGTGTTTTTGTGGTTGTTGATCGCTTTTCTAAGATGGCGATTCTGGTTGCCTGCAAGAATAACATCACAGTAGAGGCCATTGCCAAGCTCTTCTTTGAACGAGTCTAGGTACATTTTGGAATCCCATAAACCATTGTCTCAGATTAGGAAAACCAATTTCTCATCACATTCTGGTCGAGCCTCTGGTCACTGCTAGACACCAAGCTCACCAAATCCATCGCCTTCCACCCCCAGACAAATGGCCAAACCGAGGTCGTAAATCGAATGATTATGCATATCCTTCGCATGTATAATTCAAAGCACCCTCGCACATGGGATGAGAACCTTCCCTATGTCCAACATAGCTACAACCAAGCCCTGCATAGCTCAACTGGCCACAGCCCCTTTCAGGTGGGGTTGGGATTCCAACCATTGGGTCCCATAGATGTTGCACTTCCCCTTGCGGTCACCTCGACCGACTCATCTCCTGCTCTGACTAAAGATGACAAATCCACCCGGTTCATTTAGTAGATCCAACACATCTACCAACGGGTTCAAGATATCCTACAAAATTCCAATGACAAGTACAAGAAACACCATGATCAACATCAGGTGCCACATAAGTTTCAGGTGGGTGACAAAGTTTGGTTGCACTTGCAGAAAGAACGCCTTACAGGACCCCATAAAAAGATTCGCCCACTCCATTATGCATCGTACACCATCACCAAGGTCGTGGGGGATAATGATTTAGAGCTCAACATTCCTCCTTTCCTTGGCTTGCACCCAATGTTCAACATGGATCTCCTTCACCCTTATTTCCCACCATTATTGGACACCTCAGACGTAGCAGAGAAGATGACACCAACTGAGCTCAACCCCGACTGCATACAACAGGCATCCAACGATCATATTGTGGACACACAGATCAAGGGAACTCGATAGCAAAGGATCCATCTTTATCAAGTCGTCAAAGCAGGGCAACTCCTGCACCAAGGCAAGTGGCTCACCCGAGGCCAAATTCAGTAGAAATTTCTTCATCTGATGGGGGGACTCAATGCAATGGAGACCATTTCTTCCTAAGGATGGAGGATTGATCCAGGTGGATATCGGTGGCCACCCACCTCTTCCAATTGGCTCAAAACAGTTTTCTAACAATTTTTGCAATTTACGATTTTTAGCAGTTTTGACTTCCAAGGCCATTTTGAGGGCCTAAATGAAGGTTTTTCAAGATTGAGCTTCTCAATTATAGTTGAATTCATGATTGAGACCCAAAAATGAATTTTCTTGACGATACCTTTCCAATGGGCTATCATGCGCCTAAAACGGAGATCATATGCAAAAGTTACGACCCCGGGAAGTTGATGTACTAACTTACCCAAATGGGGCCCACATGACTTTTGGCGCTTCATCTCCTAGGGTTCGGTTTTTGGATGTCGAGGGATTTTGGCATTCCTATTTATTGTAAAAATTCCTTCAGAGCCTCATTGTAATCATCTTCTTGTGAATGAGCGCAACCGTCACAAGTCTTGTCAGAGATAAGCCGCCACCATTCGAGCAAGCTTGTTTCTGCTGCATTTTACAGTTTCAGCTTATTTCCTTATTGAATAGAAAACCAATTTTACTGTATATATGTTATTTTGTGTTAATCACCTGTTAATAATATATAGTCATTTTTTTCTTCTCATAAAATCTGGATCAGTGGTATCAGAGCGGTCTTCTCCTTGTCATCTTAATGCATGTCCCCAATGAGGTTAGAGTACAAAGAGTTGGGTCTTGAGCTTGTTTCTCTTGAGGACAAAAGCTCTCGCACACCCAAGCGACCTCTCATGGAAGGAGAAAATAAAGATGACGAGACAGGAGATCCTTTCAAACTGTTGATTGAGGAATCCCTCACGCAACAAAGGAACAAGATGATGGATAGTTTTGCGCAAATCCTTCGATGACTACCAACAGGCGACGCATCTTCTTCGAGCAGAGGCGCCACCCCCTTCAAGGTACAAATAATCTTTGATATTCCTATATTTGAAGGTCAGATAGACGCAAATGTTGTAGACAAGTGGTTGAATCTACTAGAAGAGTAATTTTTTGTCCATAACTTTTCGAATAGAGAAAAGATTACTTTTGCGCTCCTCAAAGTCGTTCCCCACGTCAAAGATTGGTGGGAAACTTTCTGTGAGAAAAAGGAAATAGAGGAACCCTCACTATTTACAATCACGACCATCTAGGATTCCTTTATGGATGTTATTAAGAAACAATACTACCCTGTCGGCAGTTATGATGACTTGTATACCAAATGGACCACACTGTGGCAAGAAAGAGACCAAGCAATGCCAGATTTCATGAATATCTTTCATACCTTGCGCACCAAGATGGGTATCAAAGATTTGGAGTGACATTTGGTACTCAAGTATCGTGGCACTCTACATAGATACATCTAGACCGAAATGGAATTTTCGGACATCTCATCCTTGGGCGCGGCCTACCAATATGTTGTTAAAATCGAGCAGAAGCTCAAACAAAAGACACAGTAATTTGGGCCTGGGAACCCCTCACAAAAAAATCCAGGAAAGGGCGGCCCCAACCCACAGAACAAAGGACAGATAAAAGATGGATAGTATCGGGACAACCATTCCAAGCCGCAAGCAAAGAAGGACATCGGAAAGACAAAGAAAGATACCAGGAAGTGGTGCGACTTCCATAAGAGCCCTTGGCATAACACTGTTGACTGCCGCTCGAAGCAGTCGTTGGTGGTCGAAGTGAAAGCCTCTGAATCAGATGTAGGTTCAAACTCTTAGCTAGAACCAGAAAGAGGAATATGGATCATTGATTCGGAACCCAATGCCACCGTTGCTACCACCAAGCTCCAGCCTGGTGAACCAAACGAGCCAGAAGAAGGAGAAAGCCTCGTCCATTCACATATGTGGGTAAAAGGCACCCCGCTGCACTTCATTGTGGATAGCGGTAACCAGAAGAACCTCATATCAGCAGAGGTCATCAAGCAGTTGGCCCTGCCAACAACACCACACCCACAACCCTACACCATTGGATGGCTCCGCCAAGGAAGCAATCTACACGTCAGTCAACAGTGTCGACTGTCGTACAGCATCAAGCCCTTCAAAGATGAGGTATTGTGTGATGTTTCTCCTCTCGAAGTTTGTGATGTTATTTTGGGCCAACCCTATTTATGGAAACATCATGTTGTATATGAGTCTAGGCCTCGTAGTGTTATTATTACTTTGAACAGGAAATTGTACAAGATACCCGAGGCAGTCCCACCTAGTGCTATTTCCTTGATCTCTGCTAAGCAATGCAAGAAGGTCATCTCTCACACGGGGAAGTTTGTCTTATTCATGATTCGCTCTCAGAATAAGCAAAAGATCACAGCCACATCCAGGGTCTCTGCGGCCGACCTCTCCACACAGTAGAAGCAAGTAGATAAGGTCATGAAAGAATACTCAAATATGTTCTCCTCACCTACCGAGGTACCTCTGCACTACCAGGTCAAGCACCCCATCGATCTAACCCCCGGCGCACTTCCTCCCAATGGACCAGTCTATCATCGCTCTCTATTAGAGAATGAGGAGATCAAGCAACAAATCCAATAACTACTCCACAAGGGGCACATCCCTCCCATCTCATCACCTTGTGCGAGCCCAATCGTGTTGGTACAGAAGAAATATGGAACCTAGCGACTTTGCATTGATTACTGGGCTCTGAATAAAATCATAGTCAGAAATCGGTACTCGATTCCTTGAATCGATGACTAGCTTGATCAACTCACAGGGGCCAAATACTTCAGTAAGATTGAATTGAAGTTTGACTACTACTATGTCCCGATAGAACAGACAGATGTATGGAAAACTGCCTTCAAGTCAAAGGAAGGCCTTTTTGAATGGTTGGTCATGCCCTTTGGTTTGACAAATGCTCCAACCACTTTCATGAGGATGATGAACGATATCCTGCGACCATTCACCAATAATTTTGTAGTGGTTTATTTGGATGACATTCTCATTTACAACAAGACTTGGGTCGAACATTTGCAGCATATTCAACAGGTTCTGCACACCCTACGACAACACAAGCTATATGCCAACTTGGAAAAATGCTCCTTTGGCATGGACAGGGTCCATTACCTGGGCTACATAATTGATTAGCATGGAGTACATGTGGATCCAACCAAGATCCAAGTCATCCGTGATTGGCCAGCCCCAGCCACACTCACTAAGCTTCAGAGCTTCTTGGGCTTTGCCAATTTCTACCGCAGGTTCGTGTTGGGATTCTCCCATATTTCATGGGCCCTTAGACAAATAACCAAGGGTGGTGGTAAGGAGAAATTTGCGTGGGGTCGGTCCCAACAACAAGTGTTTGATGATTTGAAGTAGCGCTTGTGCTCAGTCTCGGTACTTTCACTACCGGACCTGCAACGACCCTTTCAGATCGAGACAGATGCTTCAGACTATGCAGTGGGCATCGTTCTCACTTAGCACGACACCTCGTGGCCTATCATAGTGAGACACTATTAGGTGTTGTCTGTAAGTACCCCACTTACGACAAAGAAATGTACTCCATTGTGCAAGCCTACCGACAATGGAGACATTACATTCTTGGGAAGGAGACAATCATCCACACTGATCATAAGCCATTGTAGTTCATGGAGACACAAGGGAAATTGCAGAATGATCGCCATCAAAATTGGTCCACATACTTGCAGCAATTCCACCTCAACATCAATTATAAAACAGGAAGCACCAATCATGTCGTTGATTGCCTCAACAGACTACTAGTCGCGGCACTCACCATGGTGCTAGACTCTTGCGTCCATGAGACCTCTGGATTGCCCCAACTCTATGAGACAAACTTGGACTTCGCCAGTGCCTACCAAATGTTGGGTGCAAACACAGCTGCTGATAATTTCCATCTTCAGGATGGGTTGTTGTGTCGTTTGGGCCATATCTGTGTTCCATCAAGCAAGCGAGCGAAGCTGATCTGGAAATCCCACTACAGTCGGGTTGCAGGACACTTCGTCATCAAAAATACAATAGTGATGCTACAGAAACATTTCTACTGGCCGAAACTTCGACAGAAGGTCAGCAAGTATATCAAGTCCTGGACTGCATGCGCTATTGCCAAATCGACCACTAAGAAATAGGGCATGTACACCCCTCTTCCTACTCCTGAAAGGCCATGGGAATCCATATCAATGGACTACATGTCGAGCCTCCTGTACACCAAGAGGGGAAATTACTGTGTTTTTGTGGTTGTTGATCGATTTTCTAAGATGGTGATTTTGGTTGCCTACAAGAAGAACATCACAGCAAAGGCCACTACCAAGCTCTTCTTTGAACGAGTCTAGGTACATTTTGGAATCCCACAAACCATTGTCTCAGATCAAGACATTCGATTTCTCAGCAGATTCTGTGTAAGTTTTAAACCTGTGAAGTAAAGCAATGCATATAGATTCTTAAGCAAAACAGAATTTAATCAATGGCTCATACACAGAGTACAAAGAGATTTTATACCGGAAACCCTCAACCGGGAAAACCTTTATTATATTCATTATCGAATTTCACCATTAACCATACAATATATACAATGTTTTTAGGTATTTCGTAGATACCAAAACCCTAATCCCTTAATCCGTGATTAATTTAGTAAACCGCTAAAAATAGCAAAATCCACTAAAAATAGAAAAAAAATGCCTAAAAAAAAAATATTTGCGGCGTTGCCCCGAACATTGTGCATAACCAGGGGGGGTCATACATGCCCACCCCCCCTGGGACCCCCCTAAGAAAGTGCCCGGTGCACACGACACAAAGAGCACTGCCAGAGGGATCGTCAGACGCTGTTGTCGAACCTGACGCACCCACACACACACATGCAAAGAATATAACACATACCCAACATTCTCCCACTTGTTTTTTTCTTTACATCCAAAGGTCCAGGGTATTATATAGTCAACAATCTAGGGCAGCAATGCCCATTGTTACTATACACCAGGAGAACTTTTCTGTGCTCACAGACTTTGTCAATGAATCTGCAACATTCTTCAAAGTGTCAACCTTTTCCAGCAACACCTTCTTTTCCTCAACCATGTCTCTCACAAAGTGATATTGAACATCAATATGCTTTCTCTTCAAATGATAAGCTAGGTTCTTTGCCAGGAAGATTGCACTCTGACTGTCACAATCTAATTTCACTGCTTGTTGTACCAACCCAATACATGAACACAATCTTTGTAACCATACTGCATCCTTGCTTGCATGAGTGGTTGCCATGTATTCAGCTTTTGTAGTTGAGAGTGCCACTACAGCCTGTCTTTTTCTCATCCAATTGATTGCTCCTCCAAATAGGTTTAACACATACCCACTTGCAGATCTTCTGCAGTCCATATCTCCAGCCCAGTTGGCATCAACAAAGACATGTATGTCCACCACTCTATCCAATCCTGGTCTTCCTTGGTAGCACAATCCATAACTGGTAGTGCCACGAAGATACCTGAAGACCCTCTGAATTCATTACTTCCTTGACAGTTCTGGGATCATCATCAGTAATAGATAAAGAAAAATTGAAACGAAAATCAGGTGGACTATACCTTTCTGGTTTCCTTTTATCTCTCACTAATCTCCTCAATACTCGGGTATGAGGTTATTCTTGTTCTTCTTCTTCTGCTTCCT
The DNA here is from genome assembly GCA_010110895.2 of Picea sitchensis. Taxonomy (NCBI): domain Eukaryota; kingdom Viridiplantae; phylum Streptophyta; class Pinopsida; order Pinales; family Pinaceae; genus Picea; species Picea sitchensis. The sequence goes on along the minus strand of SNQJ01S0092908.1, from coordinate 19,953 downwards.
CTTCTTCAGATGATTCAGATTTTCCATCATCCAACTCAAGCTCTATTTTCTCAGGTTTGTCTTGCATTGGTAGGAATTCTTGTTTGGACACATCTTTTACCTCTCTAAAAACAACATCTCAACTGTAAACAGTCTTCTTGGTTTCTGGGTTCCAAAGCTTATAACCTTTCACACCATCTTTATAACCAATAAAGATGCACTTTTCATCCTTTTTATCCAGCTTACTCTTATTTTCCTTTGGAACATGTACATAAGCATCACAACCAAACACTCTAAGATGTTGAAGAGAGGGTTTCTTTGCAGACCATACCTCCTGTGGAGTTTTATCATACAACGTTGATGAAGGTGATCGATTGACCAGGTAACATGATGTATCCATTGCCTCTGCCCAGAATTCTTGTTCTAACCCTACACCGCTGAGCATGCTCCTTGATTTTTCCATTAGTGTCATGTTCATCCTTTCTGCAACTCCATTCTGTTGAGGAGTGTATGGAGTAGTCTTCTGCCTTGCTATACCACACTTCTTACAGAATTCTTTGAATTCATTTCCACAGAATTTTCCACCATTATCTGTTCTCAATACCTTTATTTTCTTCTCTGTCTGATTTTCTACCAGAGCCTTAAAGTCTTTAAATTTATCAAATACCTCATATTTCTTTCTAAGAAAATAAATCCATGTTTTCCTTGAAAAATCATCTATGAATGGAACATAATACACAGATTTACCTAGGGATGGAATAGGAACAGGTCCATACACATCACTATGTATCAACTCTAAGATCCCCTTTGCTCTTGTAGCACAAGATGGGAATCTTACTCGATTCTGTTTACCATATATGCAATGTTCACAGAAATCAAAATCCAGAGTGCAATTAGACATACCTTCAACCATGCCTTTACCATGTAGTGTTCGAAGGCCCTTTTCTCCAATATACCCCAGTCTTTGATGCCACAACATGGTCTTCTTTTTAGGGACAATATTGGTCTTCTCTTCTTTATTTGTCTACTCAAGGACAACAGAACTATTACACCCATTAGTATAAGTGCTTCCAAACAACTTGTATAGAATTCCACACCGAACTCCCCTTATCAACACCATTGCCCCTCGTACCATCTTGCAAGTGTTCTTTCCAAATATAGTATCCACTCCTGCATCATCCAACTTTCTTACAGATATTAGGCTCCTGGCAAGTTTTAGAATGTGCAGAACCCCAGGGAGTGTTCTAATCCTTCCACGTTTTAGCAGCAACTTAACCCTTCCACGTCCCAAGATTTTTGTTGTCGAATCATCTCCTAGATATACATCACCACTATCATATTTTTCATATTCAGAGAACCATTCCTTGTGAGGAGTCATATGGTATGATGCACATAAGTCGATCAACCATATGTTGTGGTTTTCATGTGTACTTGTAGATGCTAGGTAAACATCACCTCCTTCTTCAGTGGAGGTTTTCGCCTCTATGGAAGAGGTACTATCAAATCCCTTTAGTTTTTCAACCTTCTTAGACTTTCAATCTTTCTTATAATTCCCTATTTTACCACACTTCCAGCATTTCCTCAAATATTTTTCTGGAGACTTACATCTACCTGTAGATTTAGATCTTCCCCCTGAAGGCTTACCGGGATTCTTGTCTTGGGTATGATCTCTAACAAATAAAGAATTTGTGCTATGACCATCCATGCTTTTCTGTCTCATCTCTTCAGATAACAAGGATGAAACTACATCCTCATACTTCAATGTAGATTTAGTGGTACTACCAATTGCTACAACCAGATTATCCCAAGAGTCTGGCAAAGAACATAACAAAGTAATACACTTATCTTCTTCTGCAATCATAATATTAACAGAGACAAGTTGACTTACCAAAGTATTAAAGGAATTTAGATGTTCTCTCACAGAATCTCCATCTTCTATCCTAAGATGATACAACTTCTTTCGAAGAAACAACTTGTTTACCGGGGGGGGCATACCTACACCCCCATAGGACCCCCCTAGGAAAGCGCCTGACGCACACAACACCTATTTCACTGCTATAGGGATCGTCAAACGCAATTGTCGAACCTAACGCACCCACACACACACATGCAAAGAATATAACACATACACAACATTCTAATCGAGCCTCTGGTCACTGCTGGACACCAAGCTCACCAAATCCATAGCCTTCCACCCCCAGACAGATGGCCAAACTGAGGTCGTAAATCAAATGATTGTGCATATCCTTCGCATGTATAATTAAAAGCACCCTCACACATGGGATAAGAGCCTTCCCTATGTCCAACATAGCTACAACCGAGCCCTGCATAGCTCAACTGGCCATAGCCCCTTTCAAGTGGGGTTGGGACTCCAACCATTGGGTCCCATAGATGTTTCACTTCCCCTTGCAATCACCTCGACCAACTCATCTCCTGCTTCGACTGAAGCTGACAAAGCCACCCGATTCATTGAGCGTATCCAACACATCTGCCAACAGGTTCAGGATATCCTACAGAAGTGCAATAACAAGTACAAGCAGCGCCATGATCAACATCAGGTGCCACATAAGTTTCAGGTGGGAAACAAAGTTTGGTTGCACTTGCAGAAAGAATGCCTTACAAGACCCCATCATAAGCTTTGCCCACTCCGTTATGGGTCATACACCATCACCAAGGCCATGGGGGATAATTATTTTGAGCTCAACATTCCTCCTTTCCTTGGCCTACACCCAGTGTTCAACATGGATCTCCTTCGCCCTTATTTCCCACCATTATTGGACACCTCAGACGTACCAGAGCAGCTGACACCAATAGAGCTCAACCCCGACTGCATACAATAGGAATCCAGCGATTATATTGTGGACACACAGATTAAGTGCACTCGACAACAAAGCATCCAGCTTTATCGAGTCGTCAAAGCAGGGCAACTTTTGCACCAAGGCAAGTGGCTCACCCGAGGCCAAATTTAGCAGAAATTTCCTCATCTGATGGGGGAACTCAACGCAATGGATACCATTGCTTCCTAAGGAGGTAGTATTGATATAGGTGGATATCGGTGGCCACCCACCTCTTCCAACTAGCTCAAAACATTTTTCTAACAATTTTGGCAATTTACTATATTTAGCAGTTTTAACTTCCGGGGCCATTTTGAGGGCCTAAATGAAGGTTTTTCGAGATATATCTTCTCAGTGATATTTGAAGGAATGATTGAACCCCCAAAATGAATCTCCTCGATGATACCTTTCGAATGGGCTATCATATTCCTAAAACGGATATCGTATGCAAAAGTTACGACCATGGGAAGTTGATGTATTAACTTACCCAAATGGGGCCCACATGACTTTTGGCGCTTCATCTCCTAGGGTTAGGTTTTTGGATGTCTAGGGTTTTTGGCATTCCTATTTATTGTAAAAAGGCCTTCAGAGCCTCATTGTAATCATCTTCTTGTGAATGAGCTCACCCATCACATCTCTTCTCAGAGATAAGCCGCCACCATGCCAACAAGCTTGTTTCCGCTGCATTTTATTGTTTCACCTTATTTCCTTATTGAATAGAAAACCAGTTTTACTGTATCTCTGTTATTTTTTGTTAAGCACCTGTTAATAATATATAGTCATTTTGTTCTGCTCATAAAATCTGTATCAGTTTGAGAAAAAATATATATGTTCAGAATCAGCGCGGCGAGACGGACACAATGGCATCAGTTTCATTTGATTCCTAGAACTTTGATTTTTAGGTCTTCCTAGATCCATTTTGGATTAGGAAGGGTGCTCACTTCCAAATATATAACAGGTAAATCCATAGAAGGGTGGTTCATATGCCCTCCGAAAACAATTCCAACAAGCTCAATTGGTTTGAAAGTGATGGTCGACGCCTTCCCTTTACTTGGTTCATGGGCAGCTTGGAGACAATGTCATAGTTGGAGAGGATCCCTATGAAGGATCTGATAATAGTCACATATTGTATGAAGGGATAATAAGAATATTGCATGCTCAGAGTATCTTCTCTATGAAAGATGCAGCGAACCTAGGTCTGGATGTCATTAGAGGCACAATTTGGAAGTTAGCAATAGATTTAAACTTAGAAGGTGATATTGTAGAAGAATGGTTGGACTATGTGACTTCCCTGAAACAAGGTTTTATTATGCTCAAGGAGGATGAGCCAGATTCTATTGTATGGGAAAAAAACAAAAAATCTGGAATTTACACTGTTAAATTAGGATATTTGGCCATAGCTGAGGAACACATTGAAGGAGCTTCGAAATGGTGGTGTAAATCAATGTGGAAATGAAAGGCACCTGAAAAAATGAAGATCTTCTTTTGATTTGCAATGGAGAAGAAGTTGTTAACTTGGGACGTGTTATGTAGAAAAAGATGGGTCGGTCCTAATCAGTGTGCTCTATGTTTTGTTCAGAGCGATACAACCCCCCATCTTTTCTTTCATTGTTCTTTCACCTCTCGGGTTTGGGTGCTTGTTTTGCAGAAAGTTGGTATTCCTCTCATTCCTTTTGATGAGAACTTGGAAGAATGGATAAATGCATGGTGCAAAGACTTAGATTGTAAATAGGTTGCTTCTTTACCGAGTATTTTAGTTTATTTTATATTGTGGGTGAGGAATCTGTACATTTTTCAAAACAAATCAATTCCAGCAGAGGTGTTGGTGGAATTAATATTCCAGATGGTGACTTTTTTCCAAAAAGATCCATAGAAAAAGAAAAGGTGTATCCCCTCAATGTCAGAATTGATTGATGAAACTACATGGGTGTTCTTTGATGGCACTAGCAAAGGCCATCCTTTGGTATGTGGAGTTGGAGTGGTACTCTACATAAATGTTGATCATCATTTTGAAGTGTGTTACACTCCAGGAAGGGGATCCAATATGAAGGTAGAGTTGTCAACTATATGGGAACTTGTTTTTCTTGCAACTCCGCTCAACTTGAGAAAGTTACTTGAATATTTGGGGACTCTCAAGTAGTGGTGGACTGGGTAAATGGATAAACTCATATTCAAGTGACAATATTACAACAAGTAATGAACAAGATAAGAGAGTTGTTAGGGGAGTTGGAATGCAATTCATGCTCTCATGTTTGCAGGGAGATAAGTTAGAAAGCATACCAACTATCAAAGGAGGTGATGGTAATGGAAGCTGGGGTTTTTTTCTATCAAGAATTTCATAACAATATGCATGTACATGACATGTCTTTCGATTTACAGCTGTCAATCCTTAAATATCTTAGTGAGTCTATTAATTTTTTGATATGTTTAAAGGTTGTAGTGAGCATTGTTAGTGAGTCTATTAATTTTTTGATATGTTTAAAGGTTGTAGTGAGCATTGTTAGTGAGTCTATTAATTTTTTGATATGTTTAAAGGTTGTAGTGAGCATTGTCTGATGGAGTATACTAAATAGAATGACTAGTATGGTTATGAAACTGAGATTGAATGTTGTAAGCCTTAGAGGCAAAGAAATGATCAGGTAGCCTATGAGCAGTCATTTTCTTTTTGAAGATGGACAAGTATATGTATATTTTATTTTTTGTTAAAATATAAAGCTTTTTTCTTCCTTGGGAAAAAAATAAAGTTGTTATACTAAAATTTGAAATTTACATAAAGAGTTTTTTATTTCAAATAATGTGTAATTTTTTAGACTTTTAATTAAGAAATTGTGGATACTTGCTTTTTTAGGGATATTTTTTTGTGGATACTTGAGCGAAATCTGACAAGAAATTGTTGAATCTGTAGATTGGAGCACACTAAATCCATTTCTACATTCATAAATGCAATTTAAACAACAACAAAAATGTGATTTAGCCAAGATTTATGTGGCCGAATTTGGAAGAAAAAAAATGTAGAACAGTCACACAAGGCCTTTAATATCACCTAATTAATTTTAATCTGAACAAAATAATAACATATTTATATGATTAGATAAGTAAAGTTGATATATTAGAATTTGAAATTTAAATAAAGATCTTTTTAAAATAATGAGCAATTTTTATATTCTTATATCTAGCATTTACATTATATAATTTTTAAATGTGAAATTCAAAAAGTTGTTAATGTGAACTTAATTTAACATACAATGGTTTAGAATATGGAGACATTAAATTAGTAAAATAAAAATTCATGTTTGTCTGTGACTTGGGGGACTAGCCCCTCAAGATGCCCCATGGTTCCATGGTTAGGCCCTCATGGGAATTCAACCTTACCCAACCATGAAAAACTCTTGGCTTTCCACCATTAGATCCAACCCCTTTGGACCAATTTAAATAAATTTAATACAATATTAAAAAAATATAAATTTTTTAAACTATTTAAAAAAATTAAGTAAAATTTTACTATAAGTTTTTTTTAAATAAAATTAAGCATATAAAATAGTGTAATTTTTTTTATAATAAATCATTAAAAATATAATAAAATAAAAAACTAAATATAATTAAATATAATTTTCAATAAAAATAAAGACCATTACCATACTATTGAAGATGGTTTTAGATCAAAATTTGAAATAATAAAGTAATTAGTTTATGTAAAATTTAATTTTAATTTATAAAAAATATATATAAATAAAAATAAAAAATCAATTCTACAAAGAAAAATATATTTTTATAACAAAATTTTAACTCAATTTTAATATACATGTTATATATATTATTATATATAACATAACATATATGTTATATTGTCCCCGTGGTGTAGGACAGTCGGTGATGGAGTGTGTTGTTAAGCCACTCCGTGATGTTAAAGTTACCGGTTCGAAACTTGCGGGGACAAAAAATCCAACCATGTTAAGGGTTGGTGTAGCTCAGGCCGGGTGCGATCCCCGTGTGATTTTGACGGCTTAGATGCCCCTGAGTCGCGGTTTCTCAAGCCACAGGTTAATCGCGTAGCCAACAGGTCCCGCACAAATTAACAAACAAAAAAAAAACATATATGTTATATTTACATGTTATATGTATTATTATATATAACATAATATATTTCCAAAAACACAGTCCTACAAGGGTTGGTCCTCCAAAATCACCCTAGAGATCTTTTACAATTATATGGAATTAGTAGAAAAAAAAAGAGAAGAGAGAGATGCCAAAATCCAAATAGAGTTAGAAACATTAGAAAAAAGGAGTGAAGAAAGAGACGTAAAACTCCAAATAGAGCTAGAGGCAA
>SNQJ01S0092908.1:0-12703 GCA_010110895.2 Picea sitchensis | reverse complement strand
GAGGAAAAAAGAAAATTAAGGTATTATAAAGATGTAATCAACCCTAATCTAGAAGATCAAAATTATCTATCTGTTTTGCCAAGTGTAAAGAAAAAAATAAGCATTGTTAAGATAAGAACAAATTCTCACGAGCTCCATAGTGACACTGGGCGTTGGTCAATTCCTAAAACGCCATGGGATGAAAGAGTGTGTCACCTTTGTGACACTAAGAAGCTTGAAGATGAAAAACACTTTCTCTTAGATTGTCCAGCCTATACCCATATTAGATCTCATTTTCAAAATATTGATCACACTACCAACCTTCCTAACCTCTTAACTCAACAAAAGTATGGGGATCTTGGAAAGCTTCTCTTAATGTTTTTCGAGCACATAAACAAAATTCTAAAGAATCACAAGTAATCACTTACCCTATTAAGGTTCGATGGACCAATTAGATCTTAGTGGACATTAATCATCATCATCATCATAAAAAAATATGTTATATATTATTATATTTTTATAAAGAAAAATATGTTATATGTATTATTATATTTTTATAATAAAATTTGAACTCAATTTTAAATTAAAATAAATTAAATTGGAACTAGAAACTAAACTTAAATATATATTTGTAATTTAAATTAAATGTGAATCAAAATAATTTTAATATTATATAGCTACAGCAATGAAAATATAAACTTAAGATTACCAAAAGTAATTTTCATCTTAGCAATGAAAATATAAACTTAAGATTACCATAATTATTTTAGACGATGATCGCATTTATGAGCTTTGACATTGTTGTTATTAAACAAATGCAGCCGTATTGGACATCCATCTTTTCAACTCAAAGTGAATTAATGAATTAATAAGAATTTAATGGAATGTAATTTATTACATGTTTATGGTAACTTGCAACATTTTGAAAAATATAGTTTTTTAAATTTTATTGTATTTTTAATTTTTACAATTAACATTCAAGTCAAATAAAATTAGTGATATCAATCTTTTTAACCAATCATAAAATTAGAATATAATATTTGAAAATATGAAATTTTATTTTATAATTTTTAAAGAAATAATTTAACATATATTTATTTGATAAATATGAAAAATTTTGACAATTTTTTTATATTAAAAATAACTAATTGAAAGTCAAAATAGTTTGATCAAAAAATTATTACAATCCATTAGGAGGTTTAATAACATAGAATTGAGTTTCTATGGAGCTAAAGGAAAGGAGAAAAAGAAAAAGGAGAGAGAAAATAATGTTGAAATGATAAGAAAAGAAAACATAGATGAAATGGGATAGTTTTCCTTCATAAGCATTTTACGACGACATATGGAATAATTTTTTCATTTCTTTTTCTATGAAATATATATCTGTTAATGTTGACACTTCATCTCATTAAGAAGATGGTATTGAGGGTAAATTAGATTTGATTCTTTTTTCCAACAGAAAATTGTTCTTATATTGATATAAAATTTCCAGACAAATAACATCAAGGAAGGAGCATGTATAAACTCTTTGCTCCCTCCAATCTTAAACAGTGAAATAACCACAAGCTAGTATTGTGACTAATAAAAGCTAAAAATAAACAACCCACAATGAACCCAAGATCTATCAACAATGAACTATAGATAGTCCAAAGACCTTCCATCAACCCTATCACTAAAAAGTTCATAAAATAAACTCAACAAACAACACCAAAAATTACATCAAAAGAGATTCAAGAACAGTGATGGGCCCTCATGCCCCTCTTCCCACTAGTTGTAGACAATTTTTCCTTCTTGGATCTGTAAAGCCTTCTTGGATAACTCGTCAACCTGCTTATTGTTATCTCTGTAAATGTGAGTGAACCTGGTTGTCCTGAAAGCTTTGCTTAGATCTATGATTTTGTCCTTCCAGTACTCCAAAGTAATTACCTACAATTTACCTTTATGATTCAACCAATCTATGATGATTTTGGAGTCTCCAAAAACTTGTAAATCTAGGATATGTAGTCGTGTAGCAAGTGTTAATAAATCCCACACTCCCAGAAGCTTGGCCCTAGTGTTGGTACCCAACCCACAATTGAAGGTCCACTTATAAACCATATGCTCGTTGATCCTAAGGACACCACCTGCTCCACTTAGATGTACATTTAACTATGTTTCTCCGTCAAACCAACCCATTGTAATACTCTCTTGAAAATTCGTAGTAGTGCACCTGGTAGCAATTGATTTCTGAATATCCCTGGGCCTGCCAAAACATCCAAGTGTCGTGTGTAAAACCAAGTGGGTAGAGGGTCTACCACTCTCAAAAATAACTTTGTTAGGCTCAATCCATAAGTGCCAACAGATGAGAGAGGGCAATGAATGGTGTAATGGGCACTTTCTTATCTATACTTTGAAACAAGAGTTCAAAGAGGAACCTGTCCACGTTGTCTTTATACTAAAAACTCTTTTAATCTTATTCCACACCTGTTGAGCAAAACAACATTGAACCATCGGGTGCAAAGTTGTCTCACTCTTTCTTAAGCATAGGTAGCAAATGCTTGGTCCAAACCAACCTCTTCTTTCTAATTTATCCCAAATAAGGATTTTGTCTTCCAATAATAACAAGGTGAATAGTTTTATTTTGGGAGCAAGATCCTAAATCCACAATTTATGTCGCCATCCACAAATGGTTTGAGACCAAAGTTTGGATGCTAACGCATTATAGACATTTCTAGCAATGAGGATACCTGATCCATCTCCCCGGGTCCATTTAATATCAACGGGTCTGCCCTTCAATTGTATACCCGAGTAAATCAGTGAACTACAATAAAGGTCCCATTTAGTCGCCTAAACTCTAGTGATTCTCAGCTCTTCACTAGTTTTCCACTATGCACAAATCGCTCTCGACCTACCCTCACCTCTGGCATGAAATAGAAAGTAGATACTCCGCTACTTTAAAGAAGTTATGAGCTCGGGTGAGAGAAGAGAGTTTATTCCCAGGCCCAAAACCTCATCCTTACCAACAATAACAGAATGACCAGATCTAGGGCTCCAACTCAACCAGTGAGTTATTAAATGTAAAACTTGACTAGGTTTCTCCAGGTCTGAGAGGCGTTTTGAGTCCTAGAAGTGGTCATTCTCAACCATGTAAACATTGAGCTAAAAGGAAGATACTTGTCCTTTATAACCTTATGCCAAATATCGTCCTTCATCAAAACACGCCACAAGGTGTTCATCACCAACGATCTTCTAAACAAGTGTAAGTTCCTAACTCCCCAACCTCCATAGGTCTTAGGTTTCGCAATGTTATCCCATTTGCAAAGATGTATGCGCTCCCTATCCCTACTATCCGACCAAAGTAAATTGAACATCATCTTCCTGATCCTGTTAAGGACTGACGCAGGAATAATGGCCACTACCATCCAATAAACCAACATGATCCCGAGCACCGCATTTAGAATCACAAACGGACCTCCTAAGGTGATCCAATGATTCCACCACAGGTCGATCCTTTTCTCAAACTTAGCGATAATCCATCGCCAATCTTCAACCTTATAATTTAAAGGCTTGAGAAAATAGCCAAGGTACCTAAAACCAACAGAAAAATCCGCAAACTTAAAGGGGAATATTTCCTTGTATGAGGCTAAGTCCTCCTGCTAAATCCATGAATAATGAAAGGTTGAATTGTATGGGATCACTATCAAACCCGACACTCGACAGAAAGTTGTTAGAATGGAATCAGTCTCCTTCCATTCATGAACAAAATCACTGGTCATGATAAGAACATTGTCCACAAAAAATAGATTGAGAATCTTAATCAACCTGGAAACATTGACACCCATCATCTTCCTTTCAAACTATGCCTACTTGAGGAGTAAATTGAGACCTTCCATCACTAAAATAAAAAACAGTGGGGATAAGTGACAACCTTGTCTTAAACCTCTTCCACTCTGGAAGAAAGGTGTAGTCCTATCATTAATCGTGACTGCAAAGGAAGTTGTTGTAACACAACTCATAATCCAATTTGTTGTCATAAGACCAAATCCTGATTGAAGCTGAGTCATCCGCATAAAATCCCAATTTACACAGTCGTATGCCTTATGTAAATCAAGCTTCAATATAATGTCCTTTAACTTTTCCACTTTAATACTATGGAGGCATTCCTGAGTGGTTCTAATCACATCTAGGATCTGTCTACCCTTTAGGAACCCCAATTTCTCACTAAAGAGAGACCGAGAAAGAACTAGTTTAATCTTTTTGTCCATGAGCTTTGCAATAATTTTATAGATCAAATTACAAAGGGATATAGGTCTGAAGTCACCAAATGTAGAGGGCTTGTTAAATTTTGGAATCAGAACTAGGAAGGTCGAGTTCAATGACCTAATCGCATCACCACATCTCTTATATTCCTCTACCACCTCCAGAAAGTCATCCCCTACCAACTCAAAAAAGGATAAAAATAATTATGTTATCAACCCATCCGACCCCAGAATCTTGTCCTTGGAAAATCCCTTTAGGACAACAAGTATTTCCTCTTTGGTACATGGTTTTTCAAGTAAAATACAATCCACCTCTTCGATTATGCATGGGTAATGTCGAACCATGCTTACCTGTTCAATAATTGAGTTTTGTCTTGTGTCTGCGCGGAACTCTTTGAAGTGTCTAGTCGCTTCCTTAACAAGTGCCTCCTATCCTGTATGAACAAGGTTGTTCTCATCCTAGATCTCCCATATAGTTTTATGATATCTTCTGTTACTAGCGAACTGATGAAATTTTTTTTTATTTTGGTCTCCACTCTGTATCCAAATCGCTCTACTCCTTTGTCTCCATAATTCCTCTTATGCCTGTAGTAGCTTAGTATGTTCTTCATCTAATAATTTTATATGTAGGTTTTCTTCTGTCGAGACCAATTCTTGAGCTTTTTCCTGATAGTAATTCTCTAAGTCCTCCTCGAGCTTATCAATCTTCAAGTGTTTTTGAATTCTTTGTTCTTTTTCCAATGCCTTTACTATGTTTTTTAGTTGTTTCAACTTCCAAACAAGTCTTCGTTGAGCAGAAGATTCGTACAATTTATCCTAATCTCTCCACACCTCTAAGAAGGTTGAAGATGAAAAGCACGTTCTCTTAGATTTTCCATCCTATACCCATATTAGATCTCATTTTCAAAATATTTATCACACTACCGACCTTCCTAACCTCTTAACTCAACAAAAGTATGGTGATCTTGGAAAGCTTCTCTTAATTCTTTTCGAGCACAGAAACAAAATTCTAAAGAATCACAAGTAATCACTTACCCTCTTAAGATCTGATAGACCAATTTGGTCTTAGTAGACGTTAATCATCATCATCATCATCATCAATAAGTTTGAACTCCTCTTCCCCCAACCAAGTGAGGTCCAGCTTGAATGGATAAGTTGTAATATTGTGACTCTTGTCAAATTGTAACATACCAGGAGCATGGTATGAGATGTAGGGGTAGGCGACCCACGACCTGTGTCTGGAAATTATAGAGATCAGATCCTCCAAAATATATACCCAGTCCAGTCTTTTGGAGATTTCATCGCACCCGACATTGCCATTTTTCCATGTGGGCACAACATCACCATGTAAGATGTCAACTAAATGATTTTCCTTGATAATACCTTTGAAGTACCCCGCCATCGGGTCTAGTCTAGTTGTGTCACCCCACACCTCTCCAGCACTGACCATGAAATTTAATCTCTAGAAACTATCAATTTTTTGGTGTGCAAGCAGGCCCCTACTAACCAACTTGTACCAAAATAATTTCCGCTCTAAACAAGGTCTGTAACAGTTCAAGAATGTGATTTGTCAGTTATCCTCAAGTAATGTACCTATCATAAAAATATCACCACATGTTAAAAAAGGAACTAGATCTAACTTGTAAGGATCCCACGCCACCATAAGACCCCCATATTTTCCAATAGAACTGACTGCACAAACCAACCAATTTGGTCGTAAAGTAGTCACAAATAATCTAGCTTTCTTATCCTCAACCAAGGTTTCTTGAAGGAAAATGATATGATATAGTGTTCTAGAAAGTAGTCTGGGAAGGGATGTTGTTTTCAAAGCCCCTCCCACTTCCCTAATATTTAAGGAGAGGAGAATCATAAATTTTTCCTAGCTAGGGCTTTCATGCCTCTAAGCGCCCCTTGATCAGATTTGTTGGTTTCTTGTAAAGAAGGAGTATTAGCGCAAGCTACTGCTTTCCTACATGCACTTATGGTTTTTAGTGGAGAGATCTCAATCCCCAAACCCCTCAACTAGGAAAACTCCTTCCCGACTACATCCTTAGTCCAACCCTCTGACCCTACAGTGCACGAGATTCCCTCTCCTCTTAACTCAACTCACCCTTGAAAGATGGGAAAGGGAGTAGGTGTCATGACTTCTTTGTACAATGGGACCAGGGTATCTAGAACCGCTCCCAAGGAGCTTTCCCCAACCTTTGACTCCCTAAAACCCTGTTTGAAACTTTTTTGCCCCGCAGATCTAATGGAAGGTCCCTCCTCCCTTCGACTTTCCTCGAAAAGACATGCAATGGTCAACCCGCCCCCCGCCCCCCTCCCCCAACCCATGACTGGCGCTCTCCGTTCCTTGGGTCTGTAACCCACGTAGGAAATGCTCAGATCTACCACATGATTTGATTCTACAATATGTCACTAGTGAAAATAGAATTTGAGTGAGAAGGATAACCATTATTTCTCCCAAACACCCAAGCTAAATTCAATTCACAAATAAATAATTATTTCATAGGATAAAGTTCCTTATAATAACAAATGGATTAAAAAAATTATGCAAATCATAATTACACAAATATAATTAATTTGAATATTGATGAAAACGAAAAAGAAAAAACACTCAAACCAAAACAATATATATTAAGAATGGGTAAATGATAACCAAATATACTTACCATACTAACAAACAATAAATAAATTNGGTCAACCCGCCCCCCGCCCCCCTCCCCCAACCCATGACTGGCGCTCTCCGTTCCTTGGGTCTGTAACCCACGTAGGAAGTGCTCAGATCTACCACATGATTTGATTCTACAATATGTCACTAGTGAAAATAGAATTTGAGTGGGAAGGATAACCATTATTTCTCCCAAACACCCAAGCTAAATTCAATTCACAAATAAATAATTATTTCATAGGATAAAGTTCCTTATAATAACAAATGGATTAAAAAAATTATACAAATCATAATTACACAAATATAATTAATTTGAATATTGATGAAAACGAAAAAGAAAAAACACTCAAACCAAAACAATATATATTAAGAATGGGTAAATGATAACCAAATATACTTACCATACTAACAAACAATAAATAAATTATGATAATATAAAGTTTCAAACAATAAATCAATTATGATAATATTAAATTTCATTATAATGTGTTGAAATTAATATATCCAAACTTAATCATATCTATGTTAAAAAGGTAAAGCATTCATACACAACAAATCTATTACAACTTGGTATCATTTTATTCTTGATGAGAGAAAGTTTTTGTCAAAGGACATATACACATTGCTTACGAAAATGCATTAATTTGAATTTTCAATACTTACACTTGTTTTATGTATGCAAGAATGTCACAATCAAGGTCCTAACAAGAAAGTGAAATCCAACAATGCTATGAATGGATTTGCTTGATAGAGCATATAATAACAATATTAATGGATTGTTAGGAATGCTTTATATTACAATTATTTATATGTTTTTTCGGTTTGTAGAATATCATTTAACATTATGTACAAGTTAAAGATATATTTTATAGGCCATCTCTACTTAATCATTATGGATATACTAGACATTGGTTATGGACATTGTGTCTTTCTTGTGTATGAGGAGTAACTACAATAGGTTAATAGACCATTTATTTCATGCTCATATTTTAGATCTAATAATTTTACGTCAACAAAGAGTGTCTAGACATTGGTTATGGACATTGTGTCTTTCTTGTGTATGAGGAGTAACTACAATAGGTTAATAGACCATTTATTTCATGCTCATATTTTAGATCTAATAATTTTACGTCAACAAAGAGTGTCCAATGAATGTAATAGATTAAACAATTTTCTTTAGATAAGCCATAACAAATTTAGCATTGAAACTAATTAGTTATGGAGCAATTTTTGTTGACTCGTTGTTGAAAATTTTTCCTTACCATTTTTAGAGCTAAAGGGTGGGTGTCATTGACTTACAATTTGTCCTTTTTATTATTATTTTTGCAAATTTGAGTTTCTCCCAAGTTTATTTCGACACTTGAGGTTGTGTAGCACTACCTTGCTTTGGCCATAAAAGTTTGGCCAACCTACACCTATTATGATCAGACTACGCATCTTCACTTAAAGTTTGTCCATAACTTTACCTTAAGCTACAATATGTCAAATGCAACTAAGTCCTACTCAACCAAGTTCATTCAAAAATATACACACGTACAATCATGACATTTAAAACATCCCAACAATACTTTAACCCTTAGCCAATTATTCAATACTTAGCCAACTCAATACATTGCAAGGGACGATAACATTAAATAACATAAAGAGTCCAGAACACACATGTATGAATGACACCCAAACTAGGTACCTTAACTTTATTTAGATGAAGAATACTACAATGTATAATAGAGGAGTGCAATCTACTACTTGTGGCTCATTTGTAGACTACAATTATAAAAGGCACAACTGCATACAAGAACTATCAATCCAACCCTTGAAACAAGCAAAACCTTGTCTCATGCATGTCATATCTTCTTCTTATTTTCACTTGACGGGTGCAATTAGTTCTACTATGCTAATCTGAGAACTTAGCACTATTGCAAAGCTACTTTACACTTTTGGAATGATTAATGCTTCTATAATGATCCTTAGCACCTTATAGGTGTCCTCCTTTTTATATGAGACTTTCCTTTCACTTGCAAGACCCTTCAACTCTAAAGTGGACTCAAGTGCCCCCTTGTTCAATGCAAGTGCACTAACATGACTTGTCTGCCAATTTTCACATCCAATGTTGGTGTGTCGCAAGTGCCACATGTTTTCTCTTACAAAGGTGCGCCCATGTCCATGTATATTCGACAAGGTGTGCCCAAATACATCGAGCAAGTGCGACCAACAAGGTGTGTCCAAGTGCGCCCAATGGTCTTACAACCAAGTGTGCCTAAAAGGTGCACCAACCAAGTGTGCTCAACCAACATCCATCTTTGCAACATGCATCCAAGTGTAGCTAGCCAAAATGCATCCATCCAAGTGTGCCCAACTAAGTACACCTAATTGGCATGTGCTCAACCAAGTGTGCATATCCGAGTGTTCCCAAGTCATCTATAAATTATCCAATTCTTCTTAGCCACGTTGTTCATCGTTCTTGGTACATGCCTATGGACAAGGTCATCTGCATTAATATTTTTTTCTTTCCCTCTCCAAGTCCCCTTCTAAGCTTCTCTTGGGATGTCTAACTAATGCGAGTTGCCAAAGTGTGTGGTGCACCCAATCTGAGAATGGGCTCCTAGTGTGTTTGTGGAGTGTCTCATCGTTGTGTAAGGATGCCCAAAACAGACTCTTCTAGCAATCATCCTTCTGTTGCACACATCCATACTAATCAATGACCACTAAGGTGATCATATAGCAGAGGTGCTCATAGCCATTCAAAGCTAAAACTTTACTATAAGGTTCACGACATGTTTACACTTATTCAATTAGTTCCATGATTCCTCATGTTTCCATTTATTCAAGTAGTTCCATGATTCCTTTTTAAGATAATATTCATTATTCATCAATGGTTTTCAAATTTGTTTTGGCTCATGATAAGATTCTACCATTAATTTTTTAGCTTACTTTAAAGATATTATGAAAAAAAATACTTCACGTCCTTAGAAAATCAAATATTAATTGGTGAAACCAAAATAAATATTTATAAGAGTCATTATTATGGGTTTAATTTTGTAATTATTTTACTAATTTTCTTCTCTTTGTTTTTTGCTAGTTTGTCTGTGACCTGTGGGACTAGCCTGTGGCTTGAGAAACCATGACTTAGGGGCATCTAAGCCGTCAAAATCACCCGGGGATCACACCCGACCTAAGCCACACCAACCCTTAACATGGCTGAATTTTTTGTCCCCTCGGGTTTTGAACTGGTGACTTAACATCACGAAGTGTCTTAACAACACACTCTGTCACCCACTATCCTACACCCTAGAGACTACTAATTTTCTTCTTATTTTATAAAGCTTTCTATATTTTATATCAACTATTTTATTTGAAAAATTAAAATTATTTTTTAATTTCTAAAATTTAAATATGTTTTTTATTAATTATGTGATTAAAGTAATCGTCATGATATGATGCTACTAAATTAATTAATTCTCATGTATAACAATATTTGTCGAAAATAAAATTCATTTAAAAATAAATTAATTAATTAACAAAAAAATTGTCCTTTACACTCATTTAGTTAACCCTTATGTAGAGCAATATTTATCGGAAAATAAAATTCATTTAATAATTTTTTTTTAACAAAAAATTGGTGAAATACACAAATTCTCTTTTACATCTAGTTTAGTAGATCAAAATTAAAAAATCGTGTGAATGAAACTCTGAAACCTTTTTTGGATGATACACATACCCTAATAGCTCCGGTCAGAGTGTTTTGGACCTTGGGTTAAACAATTCCATTTGCATTTTCATTAAATGAGCATGCATTCTCCCACCTTTTTTTTCCACGGGAAAAAGTTACTCATTTATAAACAGCAGTATATAAAAATTTTACAGTGATGCATATAATAGTCTTGCAAAACGGAGATCCGTGCTCTCTATGGGAAGCTCGAGACCTGGACAGATACTCTGTCACGTAATAACATGCTTATGAACGAAACTGAAAACTGCCAAACCCGCTCATAGACTTTATCTTTGGCAGAGTATAGGTGACGGTCAGTCAGGAAACTTCCATGATCAAACACTGATAGTGAAGATTGCACAGTGGTGTGATATGAGCCTCGTTGTCCTCTCATAAAGCGCGAGGAAGACAACCTTCATGTGTCTAGTCCATGAAGATCTCGAGAGGCCCGAGAGAGCTGTAAACAAAAACAGAGTCCCAAATAACCAGGTGGTCCCGGATGTAATGAAACCAGGAACAGTGACACTATTGCCAGAGAGAAAAAGGAGACCTGGCACCAACCACATCAGAGATTGAGTTGAATGGAGGGGCCCTCAATGCCATCCTCCCAACGGGCAAAAGTTATTAGACCAGGAGGTCGGGTTAGAGCCTGTTTTGAGAGCTGGTCCGCTGTGGTGTTTTCTTCCCTGTAGATATGGAAGGCAGTGAAGCTCTTTATGAGTCTTTTTGCTACAGTGGTGCGCTCTTTCCAGCACTCCAGTTCTACAGATCGGAGCTCGACCTTGTCGCTTATCCAGTCAATAATGACCTTGGAATCTTCGAGGAGTAGCAAATCTTCAATGTTCAGCCTTTGAGCCAGGATGAGGGAAGCCCATGCCCCCAGAAGTTCGGCTTTTGTATTGGTTCCATGTCCTCCGTTGAACGTCCATCCATAGGAGGTGTGTGTGTTGATAGAGATATGTCCTCCTGCCCCGCAAAGTGTTCCGTCTAATTGAGCAGCTCCATCGAACCAGGCGATGGCTTTGTCGAAAGGTAAAGTTGTGTTTGATTTGCGGAATTTCTGGGCCGAGTTGGGGGGTGGGCGGTCGACAGATGAAAGGATGCGGTGTGTCACGATGTTTGCCAAGGGAAGTTTATCCTCAAAAATAGCGGCATTCCTTGACAACCAAATATACCAACAGAAGATGGCTGGCAGCGGGGTGTAGAGCTGTTGTTTTTCACACCAAGAGCTGAAGCAGGCGGATGTCGTATTACCATGCCACTGTGTGGTTACTGTTAGTGTCTCTGTGACTTGCTTCCATACTTGTTGTGTAAAGGCGCAGCTCACAAAGAGATGGTGCGAGGTTTCACTGTTCTCCTTGCACAGATAGCAGCGGTTTGGGCCTGACCATCCCTTTTTTTGGAGGATATCCCAGACTAGCAATTTGTTCTCCATCAAAAGCCAAGTGAATAATTTGATCTTGAGCGGACAATTCCATTTCCATAGCCGCTTTCGCCAGGTCAGGTCACGAGTGGGCCAGGTCATTCTCCCACCTGAGCACTGTCAATGTCACACGGTAACATGTCAACATTAATTTCAAGCTATAGAAACATTAATTTCAAAGTTATAATTTAAGAATTAAACTATTGCATACAACTAGATTGCATTAAAAAACTATAGCAACAAGTATGATAACATCAAATCAACAAGTACCATAACATTAAATCACAAATTAAAGTTATCACTAGGTGGCAGTATTATAAAAAAAAAAATTTTTAATTTTGAAATTATTAAAATAAAATTAGTCATGTCATTGTACTCAACCAATAGAAAATTAAGTATTTAAAATTTATAAATTAAAAAAATATATTTTTATTTTTATAAAAATTAAAATTAATAAAAAAAAATTTAACAAACTTTAGAAATCCTTATATAATTTTAAGCATAAAAAGTCAATATTATTTAATTAAAAAGTAATTATAATATACATTGTGAAAAGCGGGTATAATAAAAATTATTTACACAAGTATAAATCAACAATAAAAGTAGCAAAAGAGATCATTTAGGTTAATAAAATGATAGTCAATATTATTTAACTAAAAAGTAATTATAATATACAGTGTTAA
>SNQJ01S0092907.1:27865-38742 GCA_010110895.2 Picea sitchensis | reverse complement strand
AAAAAAAAAACAAAACATAAAACAATTAAACAACACTCCTAATAAATATAAAACACTTATTATTAATAAAATATTAATTATATTATATCATAGTTGCACCAGAACTGCTCCCGGCATTTTCAACATCTAGTTCCCAAACTCCCGAAGTTTCGAGAGCTTGGGAACTAGTTGGAAACTTCTCCAATTGGCTAGGAACTCTTTTGGGAACTTGTGAGTTTTTTGGGAGCTTCAACATCAAAGAAATGGGAGCTTTGGAACTAGTGTCCTAAAAGAAGAGCTTTAAATTCGAATTATATTAAATTAAAATATAAATATATTTATTTCTTTATTACAAATATATAATTTCTTACAAATATTTTCATTATATTTATTCAAAATATCACTATAAAACTAAGAGTAAACTACAAGTAAATATTATTTCAAAAATTAGTAAGTAAAAAAACTTAATAATACTCACTTTGTAGTTGTGTATATGAAAAACTTTTAATGCATTTATGTTTTCCTTCAAGCCCAAACTAAACATGAAAGTAGAATAAATCAATACCCTATCCACGAAAAGCATTTGCTCCACTCTGTAGTTGATACCAACCAACCATATAATTGACTTTTATTGTATTTTCATATTAGAAGAGTAGTATTATTTTGTTTTTTTCAATAAAAAAAGAATAATGCTTCAAATTTACAAAAATGTTTAAAATTTATATATGTAAAGTTTAATTTTAAAAAGATGTTAAAATTGTATATATGCATTTTCAATTTTGTTTCTCATTTTCTAATGGAATATTTATGGATATTAAAGTTTCATTATTGTGTTAAATATATTCATATAAGCATAGAGGGGCTACATATTAGATATCATTTTCGAGATTAATTGCTTAGTGTAAGTCATCCATATCCATGGATATTAGTTGACCAATAATTCTCATGATTTGAATAGTCCACTTAGCACTCATATTTATCTATGACCCATATACATGAGTATTAGTTGCAACTGACCAATAATTCTTATGATTTGAATAGTCCACTTAGCACTCATTAGGGTGAAGAAATAGGATTGAAACCAATGATCGCATAGTGTAAGTCATTAATCTACATGACCCATATCCATGAGTATTAGTTGACCAATAATTCTCATGATTTGAATAGTCCACTTAGCACTCATATTAATCTATGACCCATATCCATGAGTATTAGTCGCAACTGACCAATAATTCTCATGATTTGAATAGTCCACAGGGGTGAAGAAATGGGATTGAAACCAACGAAATGAATTGCATAGCATCAATCATCACTTCCGGGGCTTGCACCCGGTAATGAGGACTTCCCAGGTGGTCACGCATCCCAAGATGCCTCTAGCTCAAGAGCACTTAAGTGTGGAGTTTTCCCCACAATCAAGCCCACTTAGCTTGCTACCCCATTTGCAAAACCTTAGGAAGTATTGTGCCTTATGAACTATCTAGTTAAAACTCCCTTCACTCTTATTATTTAAGCATAGAGGGGCTTCCGCAGTGCAACATATTAGATATCATTTTTGAGATTAACTGTGTAGTGTAAGTCATTAATCTATGACCAATATCCATGAGTATTAGTCGCAACTGACCAATAATTCTCATGATTTGAATATTCCACTTAGCACTCATTGCATCTGGTGATGCTCACAGAGGTGAATAAATGAGATTGAAACCAACGAAATGAATCGCATAGCATAGCACTAGTTGCATTGAATTTAATTAGTAATTTTAATATTGTAGTTGTTGCAATAGGAGAAACATTGTCCTCGATTCAACTTCAATTTTATTGAAATAAGATTTAAAATGTATCATTATCTACATTGTAATCTAAAGTATCATTGTAATCTAAAATATTTTTTATATTTTTTTAATATATATTATTGTCGCTCCCAAATTCAAGTTTCCTGTAAATTTGAGGGAAACTTCTACTCGTTCCGGACACTCGTATCCACATTCCCAACGTTCCCACGTTTCGAAAACTCATGCAACATAGTATTATATTCTTTTTATTAATTTTGAATTTATTGTTAAAAATTTAAATGTCATAGCCTTTAAACCCTCAACCAATTACGTGTTAACATAGGCCGGGTCAATTTTAAATATATACATTTGTTTATTTTTTTATAAATAAATAAATAAATAAATAAATATATATATATATATATATATATATATGGCATGCATCTTGCTTATTCTAAAAAACAACCTATACTTGTTGTATACTGGAAGGTAAGTATATGTACCCGTCCTTTTAGGGTGGTCAAGTCATCAAACTCTATATTCTTCAACATGATAGAGTATGTAAAAGAAATTAATATCTTATAAGTATTTCTTATATAATTTCATGAAAGGTTGATTGCATTTAATTTAAATTAGGTTAAGGTATATGTTAATATTTTTAAAATATTAATATAATTATGTTGATATAAAGAGTTAAGGTATATATGGAAAAATCAAATAATGACATGTGATATATCTCCATAGATTTTACCAATCAAATTGCTAGGTGGAGGGGGGTCCCTTGTCCCACAAACAAGAGGGTCTCATACACCAATTTGATGTGTTGGCTTGACCATAACCTTAAAAATAGATTATTATTATTATAATATATTCAATTTTAAGATATTTTGTAAATTAAAATRCATATAATRTATTTTAAGATATTTTRTAAATTAAAATACATATGATGTATTTTAAAATATTTTGTAAATTAAAATGTATATATTAAATATGATCATGGAGTACATGTTGAAAGATATAATAATCATCAATTACATAATAATTATTTATCCATTAGAAAAGCATCCTCTATATGTTTTCATTTTCTATAATAGATTGTATCTTCTTCGAATTTAACTTAGATAGGAATATACATAAAGATCTTTTAATCCTTATATATTGTTTGTGATTAGAAAAACATCCTCTAATTGTTTTCATTTTCTATAATAGATTGTATCTCYTTCAGATTTAACTCAGAAAGGAATATACATAAAGATCTTTTTTGATCCTTATATATTGTTTGTAATTAGAGTAAATTGGGATACTTTTACTCAAATTGTAATGYTTTAATAAATTTTATTTATTAGTCCTTGTTAGGAAGGAACTATAATTTTCAGTTATGAATTAAMTCTTATTAATTTTACCATATTTTTATTATTTTTTCACATTGATTAAAGTTTTGTTAAAATATCTATTAATCTTTCTATTTAGAAATAAAAAAATGTTTTTCTGATGATCTAATGTTTTTTATTTGATGGTCTAATGTTTTTTTTATTGACCTCAAGTAATGGATGTGACTAAATTTACCATGGTATGTGGCCATATTTTGTTAGAATAAATCAATTAAAAATCATTTTACAATTTTTTTTCAATGGGAAGATTTGATTTTTTGATTGGCCTCATCTCAATCTGAGGGGTATGTGGATCGAAGGATTTGGCTCAATTGCCATTAATGCCATTTCTATTGAATATGGTACCTTAACGCAATAAAGGGTTCTCACAACTTAGTAAAATGACGACAACATCATGAGTGTTGATGATTATGTTGATCGTTCTTCTATGATTTATTATGACACCCTTCAAATTTCAAGGGGTGAATCCTTGTTACAATATGTGTGTTTATATTTCTTTTAATCTTTGGACTTACTCTAAAATAAAGAGCGAACTATACTTTTTTTAAATGAGAGTTCAAGTGAGTTTAGTAGAGCTACCTGGAAAAATGAACGACGCTTGCACTATTATTAATATTTGTATGTGTTGTCATTAAAATGATCATTGAACTATATCCGAGGTCAAAGCTATGAAAAACAAAATCATCAGAATTTCTATTTTAAATTTACAGATATCTTGTGGCAGATTAATCTTTTTATATATTGTTATTGATAACGTAAACCTCCAATCTTAATAGAAAATATTTGAAAAAAAATAAATATTAAATATTATTAACTAGGATGTAGTTGAGCTCTAGAGTTAATAAGAGCATGGATGCACGAGACAAAAGAATCCTACTCTCCTTTGGAGGGTTTTTACTTCATCAATAATAATTAATACATGTGAAGATGCTAATACTAGGTTATGGAATTAAGTTATGGAAATCTCCTATAAAAAAAATAAATTGTTTTGGGCATCCATCTAATTGAATGACCTTTTTATAATTCAATTCAAAATTAGAAAAAAAATCATATTTTTTTTAGTTAAGCACATACAATCCATAACATACAAGATAGAATCCAATATTTTAATCTAGTTCAAGATATACCAAGTAATGTTTCCATTCTTCAAAAATAATATTGAAAAGATTGGTGGCTAATTATAACTTACAATCTGTCAACCATGTGACCTTGAGTGTTATAATGTAGAGAATTAACATAGATCCTAGTCAACAACTCCAGTTAGTAGTGTTGGTAGTGTTGTTTATAAGAGTAGGATTGATGTTTTTGTATTATTACCCAACTTTGAATTAATTAAGTTTATAAGAGTAGGATTGATGTTTTTGTATTATTACCCAATTTTGAATTAATTAAGATTTCTTATGTAGAAAAGTAGAGATTTCACTTCAAAGACAAAGAATGCAAACCATTATATTAAATAAATTTATTGAATTTATATTGAACAAAATTAAAAATGGGTCTCAAGTTTTTTTCAAACAGAAAAAATCTTCCAAATCTAACTAATTGGGCATTAATTTTCTTGTTGTACTTACCTACAACATTCTTCATAATAATTGTATATTGACAGACACATGGATAGAATATATGATCCTTTACAGAAGAAGTATGGTAACACCATAACTAGAAGCACATTGTCAATGAAGTGTAGTGCCATAAAAAAAATAGTTGATTTGGAAAATCTAAGGACCTTGTATCCCATCAAAATAGTGAGATGGAGTGATGGTATGATCCAGGTGGATATCGGTGGCCACCCACCTATTCCAACTGGCTCAAAACAATCTTCTGAAAATTTACTATTTTTAGTATTTTTCGGTTCCTAAACTTCTAGGGCCATTTTGAGGGCCTAAATGAAGTTTTTTCAAGATATAGCACCTCAATGAGATCCCCCAAAATGAATATCCTCGACAATACCTTTCCAACGAGATATCGTGCACCCCAAACAAATATCGTATGCCAAAGTTACGCCCTTAGGAAGTTGATACACCAAACTACCCAAAATGGGATCCACAAAACTGTTGGCTTTTCATCTTCCAGGGTTAGGGTTTTGGATTTTATTTATGTTAAAAAGGCCTTTAGAGCCTCATTGTAATCATCTTCTTGCGAATGTGAGTAGTCGTCACATCTCTTCTCAGAGATAAGCTGCCACCATTATAGCGAGTCTTTCACTCTGTATTTCTACAGTTTTATACATTTCGCTCATTAATAGAAATTGTGTATTATTGTATCTTTGTGTTTATGGTTGTGTCTCTTATATATTTATGTTATATTATACGATATCTGAGATATCTTTGTACATGGTTGCATGTCTTATATATTTATGTTATATTATAGGATATCTGAGATATCTCTGTACATTTCTTTATTATATCTTCGTTCTCATTTCGTGTCGAAAATAATCTGGATCAGTGGTATCAGAGCATGCTACTCTTGATCTCTTTTTTAGTGCATGTCCCGACAAGGTCCAAGTATAGAAAGTTGGGTCTCGATATTTTCTCTCTTGGGGAAAATTGCTCTCGCATGCCCAAGAAACCCTCTATGCAGGAAGAAAATAAAAACGATAGATTAGATATTCTATTGATTCGTTGCTTGAACAATCTCTCACGTGATAGAGGGACGAAATGATGGAGAATTTTTCCCACATCCTTCAACGCTTGCTGATAACAACTGGTGCGTCTTCATCAAGTGACCACTTTGGAGGAACCTCACCTTTCAAGGTACAAGTTAGTTTTTATATTCCTGTATTGAAGGACAAATAGATGCAGATGCCCTAGAAAAATGGTTAAATATGCTAGAAGGTTATTTCTCTGTTCATAATTTCTCCAATAGGGAAAATATCACCTTCRCACTCCTTAAGGCTCTCCCCCATGTCAAACATTGGTGGGAAACTTATTGGGAGAAAATTTCCACGGAAGAGTTTGGAATATATGGGGTCGAGCCCACTTGGGATTTTTTTTTGGATGTGGTCACGRAACAATATTACCCTGTTGGTAACTATGACGACCAGTACATGAGATGGACCATGTTGCATCAAGAGAGGGACCAAGAAGTGTCAGAGTTCACCAATACCTTACATAACTTGCRCACCAAGCTGGGTATCAAATATTCTGAGYGACATTCAGTTCTGAAATACCGTGGGGATCTACAAAGGTACATGCAAACTGAAATGGAGTTTCTRGACATCTCATCATTGGGAGATGCTTATCGATATGCTCTCAATATAAAGAATAAATTCAAGCACCAGAACAAACGAGAGTTTGGGTCTGAAAATCCACAACAACCAAAGCATGATAAAGACGACCCTAACAAACAACCTCGAGAAAACCAGCCCAAGCCACAGGAAATGAAGGGTAACAAAAAAATGAAGAAGGACATTGGAAAGTGGTATGATTTCCACAAAATACCCTGGAACAAAAATGATAAATGTTTCTCAAAAAATTCGTTGGTGGCCAAGAGAAAAGACAAAGAGTCGAACCCTAATTTAGAATCTGATTCAGAAAATAATGGGAAAAGCCAGATCATCGACGCAAATCTCACTGCTATTGTCATGGCCACATCAATTCAACCAAAAGAACCAACAGATCTTGAAGAGGGGGAGATCCTTTTTAATTCATAGATGTGGGTGAAGGGGACCCCGCTACATTTTATTGTTGATAGCAGAATCCAGAAGAACCTCATCTCAGCAGAGGTCGTCAAACAGTTGTGATTGTCGACAACACCACACCCAAAACCATACAACATCGGGTGACTTCGCCAGGGATGAGACCTCTATGTCGGCAAACAGTGTTGATTGTCATACGACATCCATCCCTTCAAGGATGAGGTATTATGTGATGTTTCCCCACTGGATGTATGTGATGTTCTTTTGGGCCAACCATATATGTGGAAGCTCCATGCTATTTATGAGTCTCGACCTTGTAGTGTCACTGTTACTCTTGGGGGTCATCTCTATAGGATACCAGAGGTAGTTCCAACTATTTTCCCACCAAAAATGTGTCGCAAGGTAGTATCTCATACTAAAAAAACCATCTTCTTCATAGTCTGTTCAAAAGGTGAACAGAAGAACACCACTGCAGACTCAGTCCATGCACCTTTTGTCCAGCAGATGCAGGTAGACAAGATTGAAGCAAAGTGCAAGGATTCCTTCTACACACAATCATCTCATGTATCCAGACTAGTTAAAAATGTCTAACCCTTCCAGCCATAGGTTCGTGACAACCTTCAATAAGCTAAGTAGTGCAACTTCTCCATCAAGGTAAGCAACTCATTAAGATGCAGATTCAACAAATGCTTTTCCCTCTCCCCTAATCACTCAACACAATGAATACCATTTCTTCCTAAGGAGGGAGTATTGATCTAGGTGGATATTGATGGCCACCCAATTATTCCAACTGGCTCAAAACAATCTTCTGGTAATTTACTATTTTAGCAGTTTTTTGGTTCATAAACTTCTGGGGCCATTTTTGTTGATGATTGTAGCTATGTGAGACATTCTCCAGCTTACAAACCTGTGATATGTGGATCATTGCAGCTATGTGAGACTTTATCCATCTTACAAACCTGAGATCAATCCCCTAAGAAGGGTATGTGGTTCCTATCTAAGACAGAGTTGGAACGTAGAGATGACCTCCTCCATTCAGAGAGTTGAGAAGAACTCCAGAAGATTATCCTGTGGGAAAGGCGATCTGTTGAGTTGGACATGCATGTGGCTAAGCATGAGGTGAACGTGTAAAATCCCAAAGTGTTGGGTGCATTGTCATGAGAATATAAATGAAGATGATGTATTAGCCTCCTCTGAGCAACAGAGTTGACGAGAAAATCCAGATGACTCTCCTATGTGATGCAATGGGAAAGAAGATCTGTTGAGTAGATGTGCCTGTGGATGAGCATTGGTGAACGTGTGAAGAACAGGTTCTTCTGTGTAATGCAGTGAGCCAAAGATATTGACATCCCTATGGGTGTTCCCCTATTGGATGAGAACTAGTGGGTGTATCATATCCCTTGATATATTTTTCAAGAGTTAGACCTGCCTGCAACCCTAATTGTAATGTAAAGGGTACAGGTCGGCCCCACCTTAATGTAACTGGTAGTTAATGTAAAATATAATTAATCTGGTTAATATTAATTATATTATAATGTAGTGAGGTCGGACCTATTGTGCCAATAGACACCTCTATTGACAGTTTCAATTTAGTATAAGTAAAGGTAAATTCCTCATTGAGGAATCATATCTTTCACATAAGTTTGGAAATTTCAGCAAGTACATCTTCTTGGAAAAAGTGTGCACCTCTCTTGGGCGCTAGTCTTCTAGTATTTGAGCACCCTCTTGTGTGCTAGGTATTGTTGGTGGTGAAGTTGTTTCTCTTGAAGAATATAGAAAAGGATTTGGTTGCGATTTCTTCCCTTGTTGAGAAGGGTTTCCCAGGATACTTCTTGTGTTCTAGTGCATGGTGTTTCTTCTTGTGATCTTGGTTGCTACAACATTATTGTTTCTGGTTAAGACAAATGTTAAAAATGGAACGAACTACATGCTTAATATAGCTCATTGAAAAATCAACATGATTTCAGAGCATAGGTCTTGAAGAACCCATTTCACAAGCTACAAGCTTTTACTAGTCATCCCTCCTCTTTTGCAGAACCATACGACCCTCCTAGGGTTTCCAGAAAATCTGTAAGACCCTTTTCTTTTGAGTTTTTTAGCCCCTAAAACTTGGACGTTGAGGAAAATTTTGGCATGGGAGAGTACAACCTTCTACAATGCACCTCTAGAGACTCTTAGAGTGAATTTACAAGCATTTTGAAATTTTGTCCCTAGGGTTTCACAATTTTCTACAGATTTATGTTTTTAGGGTTTCTGCAGCTCTTTGAAGAAGCCTTCAAGATTACATGTGTTCTTCTGACTTTCAAGGCTTATTGTTGGCAGTCATAAGCCCAAAAAAACCTAAGGTTGCTAGCCTAGCCTAGCCGTTAGGTTTTCTATCCCAGTTAACAAGGGTTTGTGAAGAATCTAAAATATGATGAACAAAGCTATTGATGAATGGAAGGAAGATGATGACAAGACAAGGATGCCAATCATATAGACAAAATCTTACATTGAAGGGTCGGATTTAAAGTAGAAATATGAAAAAAGGTGACACTGTGACTATCTTCTTCATGAATATCTCAGAGGAGAGAGATCAACCATGTGCCATTGGAGAAATCATATCATCACCCTCAGGTATGCACTATTTGAGAAAGAGGAAGAATAGAACCATCAATGAGGCACTCAATGAAATAATGCATGATCAGAATCCTTCTATGATTCTATGGGCAGAAGCATGCATGACACAGTATATGTTTAGAACAAGAGTCTTCACTAGACTTTGAAAAACATAACTCCCAAAGAAGCCTTCACCAGAGTGAAGCCTGATATTAAACACTTCAGGATATTTGGGTGCCCAGTGTATTTTCAAGTACCCAAAGATAAGAATTCCAAGCTAGACCCTTCGGGGAGAAAGGATACATTTATGGGATAACAATGAATCTTCGAAGACATTCCAAGATCGACATCCCTGGTCAAAGAAATATTGAGACAAGCAAAGATGTTGTCCTTGAAGAAGATACATCCTTTCAAGGATCCAGAGAATCTCATATGGAGTTTGACAGTGAAAAAATACCTTCTCCCCCTTCAACAGTTCAGAGGGAGACATACATTATTCAAGTTAATTCAGTTGCACCAGTTGATATGTTTAGAGATATTGCAGTAGGGCATAAAAGGCCTACCTAGACTCACTTTGCAAGAGGCTGAGAAACATACAAGCCTCTCAAGGAACATCCTGAGAAATCAAAATAAATTTTTGAGCTATCCTTCAATCATGAGCCACTTCATTGATGTTGAGCCTTCTTGTCTTAGAGAACAAACAAGAGAACATGCATGGAAAGATTCCATAACATAAGAATACCAATATATCTTAAAGAATGAGGCATAAGATATTATGTAGGGACCAGAAGGGAAGTTTGTGGTAACCTCCAAGTGGATCTATAAGATCAAACATGTAGCTGATGGAAGTGTTGAGAAATACCAAATGAGATATATAGCCAGAGGTGTCTCATAAACAGAGGGAGTTTTCTATGATGAGACACTTAATCCAGTAAACTCGATACACTTCCATCTGTACTACCATCCATGACTTGGAAACTATATCAGATAGATAGATTCTTGATGAGTTTGGATTTTAGCAAGAGTGTTGTTGATCCAAAACCTATATTATTACAGTGTTGGTGATGAGAGCCTGATTCTGATGACTTATTCATAAATCCTTTTTGTTGTATATCAATAATCCTTGATTCTGAATTCAATATGAGAATATGAGTATGATGCACTACTTCTTGGGACAAGAAGTATGACAGAGGACCGATGAGATTTTCCTGAGTCAAGGAAAATATAAAATGAAAATATTAAAGAAGTTCAGTATGACAGAATGAAAAATCCATCGTGATGGATTTAAAGAAAAATATCGATGATGATTCAGATGAGACTGATCCACAACTGATTGGATCACTAATGTATCTAGTTAACACCAGAATTGATTCATGCCATGCTGTGAATGTGCTTAGTCATTTCATGAGTCAACCGAGACAAACTCACTAGACAACAACAAAACATGTATTGAGATATATACATGGCATTGTTGGATATGGCTTGAAATATTCCTCCAGT
>SNQJ01S0092905.1:34621-49890 GCA_010110895.2 Picea sitchensis | reverse complement strand
TTCAGTCGATTCTTGATAAAAACAATCTTAATTTATGTCGTATCATTGGATTTCCAGGACCACTCGGGAGATGCTTTTCCAATAAGCTCTGCAGATTCTCTTGTTCATCCAACGTATGGTCAATAAAAATCACATCTGTTGAATGAAACCACCACTCGACTATCCAGTAAATGCATTTCTTGAGTATGTGATAATCATACCGATTAGATTGATTCTTGGACATCGAATTTGGAAGAATTAAAAGGTTTGTATTGCAATTGTTAGTTTGGGTTTGAAGAGCTTCGACAGGTCTGCTCAGGGATCGCCTGCTGTCATCCAAAGGAACTCGGCTCCGCTTAGCAGCTTCGGTCATCCTCAAAATAACCTCAAACAGGTTGTAATAGCATCAAACTGAGACCTAAGGGCCGTGGGTTCAATCTAGTCTCACTGCATGTTTAATTTTATTATTGTACAAATTTTGGTTGCAGAGTTGAAATTGTGTCCTCTTATTTCGTTTCAACTCGGGATCGATGGCATTTGCTTGACAATGGGAGCGTGGGTTCAATACAAAGAAAATGCGCCGCGTTCAGGACTAAACCCTAAAAATAGATAAGTACGATAGAGACTAAACCCTAAAAATAGATAGGATTGTTGAGTCATTATATCCATTATGAATATTACGAACATTCTATCTTATCTAGTTCTAAAACAATTACATGTGGATTTTTTTACTCGAGCCAAATAATATATAATCTGCATTTAATGTTTTATATTGGAATATATATTAATGCATTATATATATATATATATATTGGAATATATATATATTTTTTTCACACATGAAAAAATTCTATCACCTCTAAACATGATCCAACATTCTAATGTAAAATATAAAATATAGCGCTTGCTTAAAAACATATAGGAGGAACATTACATTAACAAAAAATGGTTTTCCTTTATGAACTATTAAGTCTTCAAAGTGTTTTATAGATTTTTCTAAGAAAAATCATCCTGTGGGATAGTCCAGTGAGTTTTTGGATAAAAAATCTGCTTCAGAGATATATTTTTGTGAACATGCATAAACTTTATCACTTCAAAACTATCTTTTAGTCTTTTGGTTTTTCCTTTCGAGGTGTCCAGATATAACGGATTCAAATTTGATTTGTCCAATAGCCACCTTTGAATCCCCAACCACCATCATCTTGTTTATGGATAAACATGTTGCAAAGTGAAGGAGACCCCATAATCCCATAATTTATGCTTTCATATTGTTTCCTTTCCTACCAACAAAATGTCCTTTGACTTCTGGGTCAATTTTAAGAAAAAAAACCAGTGCCACAAAATCCATGAACATAAACACCATCAAAGAAGCCTATAGGAGAATCATCAAAATAGATTGGATTGAACATGACTCCCATATTGTCCACTTCACAAGCCTCAATGAGTTCTGAAATAGAAAGAAGGATATTAATGACTATTCTGGAATCTTGTCTGAGCATATTCTCGAATAAAATCTTCTTCCTATATTTCCATAATCCCCATATCACCAGAAAGGGAATATGTCACATCTTTGGGTATTTTGTGAACCAGAGAATCAAATTATCTTCTAAAGAAGAACAATATGAAGCTTCTCGGAATTTCAATTAACTTAGGACAGCTTTCCAAATGGATTGAGAAGTTGCACAATGCACAAAGAGATGTGTAGTCGTCTCTTCACCTCTAAGGAAAAGGCTAGAAACGAAAGGGCCAATCCCTCCTCTTTTCCTATAATTTGCACTAGTTAAAATACAGTCTTTCAGACACAACCACATAAAACAAATAATTTTCCCTCGTATTCTAACTTTCTATATTTCCTTATACCACCATTTATTTTCATCCAAAATATTCATAAATTAAATAGACTGATATGCTAAATTAGTAGAAACAGTACCCATGGCACCGTTCCAAGACCATACTAACTTGTCACTTGAATCATTGAGTGTGATACCACTACTCCTCACCATTAAGAGGAAATTGTTCCATTATGTGGCCAACTCACCTATCAGTCCAGGATGATTACCCTCAATCCACTCTTTCTTAAGACCAACTTCAAATGGAAATGTCGCCTGAGCAAGAGAGAATATATGCAATTTATTGAGGTGTTTAATGAGAGGACCCGTGAGTCTGTAAGAATCATTACTACCGATGAATGGATCTAACCCAATAATGACTTGCTTGCCACTGCCAATCGACCAAGCCATCCACTGTTTAATAACAGACAGTGAATTCATAAAGTGTTTTCAGATGATAGAAGCTACATGAAACCTATATTCTTCAATACGTAGCCATGATGTCAAGTCTATACCTTTCAAATACTTTTTTTTTAGAACCATGTTCCACAAACCTTTACCAAAAAGGCCTCTCCAATATGATTTGGCAGCCAAAGACTGGGCGAACCAAAATATATTTTGAATAACCCATCCACCATTATCTTTTGGTCTGGTGATGTTTTTCCATTTTGTTAAGTGATAGCATGTATCTTTCCTAGCTCCTCTCCAAATAAAATTTGCAATGAGCTGTTGAATCCTGTGAAGTATGGAAGAAGGAACCTTGACGGGACTAAGCCAATACACAAGGAGGCTTTGTAACATAGATTTATCTAATATAACTCTACCTCCCATAGGGAGTCATCAAAAGGACCAGTTCCCAATCCTTTTCTCAACTTTTTGGATCATCCATTTCCAATCTGACACCCTGTAGTTGTTAGGCTTTAAATAAAAACCCAGATATTTCATTCCATCATCTATACTAGAAAAATGTATATTGATTACTGCTTGGATTCTATGTAATAACCCTAGGTCAATATTGATTGCTGCTTGGATTCTATGCAATAAAATGTTTTAGATGGAATGATTAAATCCCAACATATAAATTATTAAATGGTTTGTTAGAATATGGGTATTGATAACAATCCCATATCCTAACAATCTACAAACATTAAATAAAAATCCAATTTCCCATACTCTTGTGATTTATAGCACTAGTCAATGCCATTTCTAATTAGAGTATTTAGGAGTTATCCTGTCTTCCAAAATTGTAATTTGTAGATTAAGTAAAAATGTGGAAAACTAAACTTTCTAAGTTTTGACATTTTTCTCCAAATTTTTTTCGTTTAATTTTGTCAGAAATATAATGAGAAAGTATTGGATTTGTAAATCTAGCTCACTAAATCTATCCATAGATTTTTCTAACACTCTAAATCCATTCATTCATTCAACACGCAGGCATCAAGTTAGTTCAAATGAGTATATTAACCCGATCAATCACCACGCTTTAGATAAATCGTTATATGCAAGTATGAAGAATAAAGCGACCCATGCCACTTAGTGGTCGCCATTTATGCGGAACAGATAAAATAAAGCAAGTTGTTACTATTCGTTCAGAGACGGTTTTCTTTTAAAGATGCGAAAGGAACTTGCTTAATCTCATATTTTATAAAGTTTCTTGCAGTGAATACTAGCATAGAAAAGAATACAACTTTTACTAAAGTGAATGTTAAAATATAATTAATGCATTTTTACTTAAGTTAATATCAAAATAATGATTACTATACTTTTTTTCAAAATTATGATAAATAACTATATGAAGTGCGAAAAAATTCCAAACAACACCAAGGGTGAGTCCATGTTCATTCCAACTTTTATATACAACTCTCATGAAGGGAGAAACATAATATCATAGGTGAGGCTAAACTCACTCAAACTTGGATCATTTTTTATGAGTCTCACGGTCAATTGGGGAATTAGGACTTTGTGCCCTTATTGCATGCCCCCAGTCATTCCTCATGAGCAACCTCTGTGGTCGGGATCATAACATCATGCAACCCTATGGGTGATGCCATATTTGCTCCGACCGAGTATACATAAAGGGGTTGCTAGTAGGTGGGTAAATCCTCCAACTCTCCTTGAAAGAACCATACTTTTCACTGTGTCCCCACCCATATAAAGGCTTAGCTGGGAGCATAAACCACTATTGATACAAGCATCCAAGAATAAAAAGATCATGTAGAACCAACTAATTACATAGAGCAATCATAAGCATGCACCATATTATTAAGATAACGAATTTCAATCTTTCAACCCCATCTTAGATTCACAACGCATGATTCACTCTCGGAGTACAATGTATTAATAGGTCCCCTATCACACTTGACATCTAGTTAGTGTAGTATAATAATCAAACATGTCAACTCACATCTATTATGTAATTACTAGCCAAATTCATGAATCAAAGTATTTTGTACTACCATCTTACCCACTCACAAGTGTAATGTGATTTCCAATCAAAGTATGTAACCATGTTTCTATATACAATACAATTCCTATCAAAACATAGCATACTAATAAGAAGATTCAATATATCAATATTCATTCATAATCTATATTCACATCAACATATTATATCATAGTAAACATGCATAGTATACCATTAAAAAAAGTTTATAAAAACCATTCGAAAATATATCCATCAAAGTAATACTAAGTCACCCAAAAAATTGGGACATCCTCAATGTGGAAACATCAATTCTAGTTAAGAAAATGGGGAATTCAAATAATTATTTTGGATTTTACTTTTTGTGTGTTCTTTAAAATCCTCGTATTCTCCTTGATGGGATGAGAAATCCTAGAGAAACTTTCTATAAACCTCATATAGTATCTATATAATCCCATAAAAGATTTGAATTTTGAAACATTCTTTAGTGCCCTAATGACTTCATTCTTCTCTAGATCCACTGTTATGAATTCCTTTGAAATGATGTTCCCCAAATAGTGGATCTGTTCTTGGTCAAAAGAGCACTTTCTCATCTTGGCATACAACTGATGATCCCTTAGCACTTATAGCACCAATCACAAATGGTGTTCATGTTCTTCCTCTAACTTGGAATAGATAATTATGTCATCTAAGAACACAATGGAAAACTTATCCAAACAATTTCTAAATATTACATTCATCAAGAACATAAAGACATATAGGTCATTTCTCAATCCAAATGGTACCACTACAAGTTCATAATGCCTATACTTGGTTCTAAAATCTATCTTCTTGATGTCTTATTCCTTGATTCTCACCTGGTGATATCCTAATCTCAGATCTATCTTTGAAAATATCCTTTCTCCTCTTAGTTGATCAAAGAGATACCTCAATTTTGGGTAAAAGGTATTTATTTTTCATAGTGACTTTATTTTGCGATCTAAATTCAATACATAGACTCAATATTCCATCCTTATTTTTCACAAAGAATACTAGTGCTCCCCATGGTGAGGCACTTAGGCGTATGTACCCTTTCTTCAACAATTCTTCTAGCTACATTTGTGATTATTTTAATTCTAGTGTGCATTAGGGGAAATTTCAGGTCTTAAATGGTCCTCCTATGGAAAATAAGAAAACAAGAGTTATGAATTTTCAAAGGGAAAGAAATAAAACTATGTTTTTTAATTTTATTATGTACTTATCTCCTTATAGGTTTACTCATATTTCAAGTGTAGGAAATCATTGTGTGTGGAATTAAATTTTGTATCCAATGAGTACCCACTCTACATACTTTTGATAGACCCACAATGAGATAAACTAGAAATACATTAAAAAAATGTGTTTTTTTAATGTATTTCTAGTTTATCTCATTGCGGGTCTATCAAAAATATGCATAGTGTGTACTTATTGGATAAATAATGTAATTCCACTCTCAACAAGCTCCTACACTTTATATTTTAAGTAAAGTTATAAGGAGAGTCAAAAATACGGTTTAAAAAGTAGTTTTCTTCCTTTCCCTCCAAAAATATTTACCCTTGTGGTTGACATCATCATATTGAATCCTATTGGTTTTCTTAAAGTTGTTTTTTATAGTACATTTTTTGTTTTGAGACCCATTTTTTACCTCAAAATTCCCCTAATGCTAATTCTGTGATTTTTTAATATTAGGGAAGCTCTGGGAATTAAGTCAATAGAAATATCTATATCTCTTTTTGGTGGAAAACCTAATATTTCTTCAAATACATCCTCAAACTCCTGCAACACTAGAAAATCCTCAAGAATTATCCCTTTGGTATTGGATATATCTTACAAATGAGCTACATACAATTGACATCCTTTCTTGAAACATCTCTTTAGCTATAAGGATGAAATCTCCCTTATAGAAATGTGTCTAGGAATTCCTTTCACAATGCTCTCCTTCCTTCTTCATCAAGACATGTAAATGTTGTGTTATGGAAATGTAGGTAAGCATGATGCTTGTCCAACTAGTCCATTCCAATCATAAATGATTTTAGGGGGATAAATTTCGCCAATGGGCTAATTTTTCTTGGTTTTTTCCAAAATAAAATTCATCAATTTCCATTTTTCCTAAAACTGATTTTCCCAAGTTCCATAGAATAAAATAATTTTACCTTAAAAATCACCAAAATTTTATAGAAACTATATAAAATCCTTAGAAATTTGAATATTTTTATAAAAATATTGTCAAACATTTTACATTTTGCATATTAAGGACTAGTAATATTATCCCATGCTTCTACGTTTTAATATAAGTTTTCATCCTTAGAATTATTCATGATTCGAATTAGAATAACATAAGATCTTAATGGTATGATATTTAAATTAGCATTTGTATTCATTCCATTTATATCTATTGGATAACCTCTAACAATCTCATTGATCCTTCTTTTGGTCCTAGTAGCTAGCTAAACCAACCATGATATTTCAAGATTACTTTTCTTTAAATTGAAAATGTTCACTAATTTAAGGTCAATGTAACTATGGCTTGTTCTTGAATCAATTAAAATAACAACATGTTGATTTTCAATCTTACCTTCCACCTCAATCATGTGGGATTGTTGTTCTTCATGTCGATCTTCCAAGGCTGCATATATATTGGAATATTTATTCCTATGTCTTCCACTGTGGTAGCCTCTTGAAGGTTGAGAAGAGTACTTATTTTTTCTTCTCTATGAGGGAAATCTTTGTACATGTTCTCTTCTTTGCACTATGGACATTTGATTGGTGGCCTTCCCCTTTTTCCCAAGGATTCTGCCATTTTGGATTCATCTTGAGCTGGTTTAATTTGTTGGTATGTTTTATTATTGTTTGTATTGAGAGGAGGTTGAAACCCTTCTTTATCTTATATGATTTCACTATCTTCTTCTCCTTCCAATATTTCTGAGAAGTTTCTCTTCATTTTACTTGATCATATAGATACTTGGCCTTTCTAATGGTCTCTGCTAAAGTGTTGGGTTCATCAAATTGAATTTTGTCTTTGTAAAAAGGTGGAAGTCCACTTAAGAACCTATGTTTTTTCACCTTCTCCTCTTTGATAAATCCTACATACCTTAACAACTCCAAGAAATTGTTTTCATATTCATCCATGGTCATGTTCCCCAACTTGAGTTCAAAGAACTCTTGCATCTTCTTGTCATAGTGCTTCAAAAGTTAGTATTATTGGAAATATTTTTTGAACTTCTTCCAAAAAAAGATTTTTCCCATTAATGTGCTTGACTTTCCTCATCTAGTCCCATCAAATAAAATGTTTTCCTTGTAAATGGTATATGGAAATCCTGGTTTCTAAGGTAGATGAGTAACTATGTAACTAAAAATATTTTTTGATTCCAAGAAATCGGGTTTCAACATTATCTCCATTTTTTTTTTCACCATCAAATGTTGATGACTTAAGCTTCATAATCTCTCCTTGCAAAATATCTAATTCATKTCTTATTCTTTGATCCCTRACAAGGGACACTT
Source organism: Picea sitchensis (assembly GCA_010110895.2). Classification (NCBI taxonomy): domain Eukaryota; kingdom Viridiplantae; phylum Streptophyta; class Pinopsida; order Pinales; family Pinaceae; genus Picea; species Picea sitchensis. Next base: position 42,141 of record SNQJ01S0092905.1, on the reverse strand, counting down.
TTGGGCTKCTCCTTGATTCTTTATATTCATATAACTTCTTGGTTGAATGAGTGGGTGAGTAATGTTGTCTTTGATTTCTTGGATATTTTGTAACTATCCCTCCTTACATGAGGGTTTCCTTCTTCCTCATGTYTTGAACCTGATCCATTMTTCATGTGTCTGTACAGTTGATTTAGAATTTGTAACAATTGAGTGTTCATTTGATTGTGTTCCTTCCATGTTCTGATTATTATTTCATTATCATCTCTATAATTTTTCACTTCCATCCTCAAACTCTTCATAGTCTCTACCAACTTTTTTGACTCCACCCTACTTCTATGTCCATTAGACTATGTTTCCTCATTACCAAAACTGATGTTTAGGCCTTCAAATTCTTATTCATAGTTGTTGGTCCTTTATGCATCCTCCATGTATCTGATATTCAATCTTGAGATTGGCCTATTCTGAAAGTAATGCCAACTATGAAATTAATGTGCATACAAATAATGCTGTTAGAATACATCCCATTTTCCAAGTTTGTAGTACCCTTTTACAATCCTTGAAATTATGTTTATTGTAAAATTTTTATTAATTAAGTTATAGGTCCTTCTTCATCTCAATTCATAAAGAGCCTATAACACTTCTCCAAAATCTAATCCTTTAAGCATATTCTTCTTTGGTTCATCTTTCGAGTGACTATACCCATGCCTCATTCTAGGCCCTGAGTTGAAAGTTATGACTCTCTGAATTTTCCATTTTTACCTAGTTTGCACACTTCTCTCACTAGTGCAATATAGCTCAAAGGCCAACTTCTTCCACCTAAAGAAGAACATATGTTAGGAACTAAGGAAAATTTTGTATCAAGTTCTGATAACACTTGTGATAGTGAGTACACATCAACCTTCAAATTGTAAATATGATGCTCCTAGCAAATTCTACATAAATATGGAATTGACAACTTTTCCCTTTTTACATTTTCTCCAAACTTAGAACTTTTAGAAAAAACGGTTATCTCCCAAATGGAGAAAAAATTGAAAAAAATCAATAATATAAAGTTGTTATCTTATTGAGGAGGTAAAATGTCGAGTAAATAATTTTTTTTAGATTTGTGACCTAGGGTACCTTTTCCTCTGAAAATCCCAAAAATGCCCCAAAAGTCTCCTATAATAGTGGATTTTGGCATGTTTTTGCATACCCAATCCAAACCCCTTGGAATTTGGCCAAATGGTCCACTAGGTATTTTCATGTTTACTTCCATGATTCACTACAAAAATTTCATCAGTAATAGGGCCTTTGTCAAAGAGTATCCCTATGTTCTTTAAAACTCCTAATTTGTGATTTCTAGAACTTTGGAGGAGAATTGGCAAGTGACCGTCATTGGAAATTTTATGGAGATTGAAACTATGGACTTATCCCTAAAATTTCACCTGATTTTGAGCAAATATTATCCTATTGTGGTCAAAACAAAATTTTGGCTCCAAACTTTTTTATTTTTATTTTTGTTTAACTATACCTTTCTCTTTGATGACATGGCATGTACGCTAATGTGACACCTTGGGCCATATATCACCTTCAAGTGGTTCCATGTAATCTCCTGGCCACTTTGGACCCTCCTTATCACCTCTCTAACCCCTTACCTCTTACTTTTTCTCTTTTTATTTTGTCATTTTTGTGGGTCATAATTGAGTAACACACCCGACACCCTAATCATCATAGGATGGTGGGATGTTGGCTTTCCTTTTCTTTTCTTATGACATGATATCAAGTTCATCAATTGTTTAAGTGAAGACTTCTATTATCACAACTTAAACTTTATTAACACTTATTGATTCTCAGAGATGTTTCTACATAGAGCTTACTGAGGTGATCATGTGCCTAAATGCCCTCAATCAAGCGGTCATATTTATTCTTCTCCCTTAGATAAACAATCTATGGGTGTTCATATTCATTCCCATTGGAATGCCCAGTCATCTAGGTCGATCTTCTCTTCGATGGTGTTATCCCAATGGATCGTTCTCCGAGATCCAATGGTCCTCATACATGGGGTTACAATGGTCCTCAGACATAGGGTTACAATGGATACAATTATGTCAGAGTCTCTATCCACTCGACAATTACTCTCCACTTAAATTCCCAGTCCACATATTAACGAATGGGATCCACGAATGGTTCCCTTTATTCTCAGAATCCCTCCCCATCGAAGCACTTTCGATCTGGTGTCACAAACCACTTTGAACATCCATTTCTGACCACACACACTCTAGMGGATCAAACAATCCATGTTCATTTCATCTAATGGATATCGTGTGTTTYGAGGTTTACAACTATTCGCTAGTTCAATTTCTTGAACCCTTCTCATCATAGTGACTTCCAAGAAATCCAACGACTGATATCCCACTTGGTGTCTCCCACCAAATCAATAGATCTCAAACTCCTAAGTCATTGGAATCATCTACAACCTTCCATCTAGGCCTCCCACAACCTTCCCTCCAATGGACCCATGAATCATACCAACAATCCAAGACTCGCCAATATTGCTCTCTGATAGATCCATGGCTGAAGTAGACTTGAATCTCTCTCCATTGGAGTCCTAGAGAATCCTTGTGTTGGACCATTCCAACGATTACATCCTCTGACCAATGGTCAGGATATTTCAGCTGAGCCAATCTGATGGTTGCAAATCCCTCTGGCTTAAAACACTAGATTTATTTATGGTGTCAGTTTGAATTAGGACTTAACCAATTCATGGTTCCTCCTTTAGTCTTTTCTAAGGTTCTACCAGACTCYTAAAGTATTTTGGGATCTAGGTTTAAACCAACTAAGGTATTCCATTAGGGACTWGGATGAAGAATTGCATGTCTTGAAATATTTCCATCTAAGACAAGTGAATCCTTCAAGACTTAATATTCCTCAACTTACATAGGTATTTACCAAATGTCGGGGCTCTCCTTTCACTATCCAAATGAAGGATTTGTCCATACCTTGCAAACTTCCCTCTCAAGACTTGCAAGATTACCTGGGTTACAACCACTCATGCCTTAATTACTCAATTTTATGAATTATTAGATTGACAATGAAAATAGGCAAGCATGTCCAATTTTACTCAAGAATTTAGCCATTCCTTCACATATTCACAGTTTCAATTAACAAAAAATAACAAGTTTACATTGCTAAAATTGCATTACACACATTGAGCTAAAATACTTATATGTTCAGTAAATATCAACAACCAACTAACTGAGAGAGGATGCCTTTCCTCCAAACCTTACGTTGTGCTGCAAAGTGCCTTCCTATAGAAATCCACCCCTGTGCCAAAACATGATATCACAAAGGAATGATTCAACTATTTTCCAAATCAGGATGATGTAGGAAGGTTACTCTCTTTCCTCCACTGACAATAGTATAATTTTCCCCATTTTCAATGAGATCAGAGATTCCACGGGTTTATCAGGTACCTTTTCGACTGGGTTTCCTCTACAAAAGGGAGCCCATTCTCTACTAAATATTCAATTGGAGACCTCCCCTTACCAGTGTCAGTTTATGCCCAGTAAGTACCAAGATGCATCCCTCTATCATTCCAATATAGATTCGGGTATTCTCTATTTCAGGGTGACCATCAATAATTTAGACAAGATTCATATTTTATTCAAGGAAAGATCTCCAATTTATTTTATTTCTTAGGTTTATATGACTAAAATCCTCTATTCATCGCACCATATGTCTGTGAGTTTACAAATCACCAAATCTTACAAGCTTTGTGTTGCTCATTTGTTGCTACAAATTGTTGTTCTCTCGTCTATTCCCTTTTATGCCTCTACGTCTTCTCATGCACATGTTCTCTCTGTGTGTATCTCTTGTGTGCCTATACTCTCTTCCTTTTGTGATTTTTTTCCACCTTTGGTCTCTTCCTTATCGAATCCTTAGGATTCCCATGACTTCCATCAAAAGTGGCGCCCACTCAAGGATATAAATTTTGAAGGGGCAATCTAGGGATGTACTTATGTCAGTTTTTTCAGTTGAGCCTTGCCTCTTCAGGAGATCAGATATGTCAATAGTATTAACTGCCTCAACCACCAATCTCGTCTCTTCATAATTTCCTGTGTGGCTCCATGTAGGTTCAAGTACGTTGGTATGTGTGCATTTAAGTTTTGCAAATACACGTTGGCTTGCTAAGCAATATTTATATTTTCTTCACCGAAACATCTGAGCTCCACCTCACCAATTCACTTTATCAATTCCACCTGTGATGTCATGGCCAATACTCTCAAGGATTTTCCCTCTTAATCAACTTTCTAGTATTTTTCATTAATCAAAACATATTTACAAGTTTCGTAGTCACACTATATGAAGTCTTAGCATAAATACAGTTATGGGGGAAAACAGGGTGTTACATTCCCCTCCTCCTTAAAGAAACATTGTCCTTTGTGTTTAAAAAACCATATATTTACACTTATATAGAAAAAAAATGGGCATGTCAATCTCATGGCATCCTCCAACTCCCATGTAGCCTCATCTTCTCCAAACTGTTTCCATTGCACCTTGACTTACATGATGGCTCGGTTCTGGAGAATTATTTCTCTCTTTTCCATGATGCATTATGGTTGGGGATAAAACTCTCCCTGTGGTTCCATCTGTATCATATTCCAATCAATTATATGATTATATTCATGAAAATAATTCTTTAATAAAGACACATAGAACAAATTATGATATCTAATGGTGGGTGGTAATGAAAGTCTATATGCTACTGGTCCCACTCTTTCCAAGACTTCAAACGATCCACAATATCAAGGTGAAAACTTAGCACATGTTCCCAACCTTAAGGAACCTCTCTCAGGTTTTACCCTAAGGTACACATGATCTCCCACCTTGAACTCCTTATGAGTTCTCTTGATGTCTACATAGCTCTTTTTTCTATATTGGGATACTTTCAAATTCTATCTTATCTTAATCATTGCTTGTTCCATTTATTTTAACAGTTTGGGTCCAAGTGTGAAATTTTCCACTGGACTATCCTAATTAGTTGAAAATCTACATTTCCTACCATATAGAACCTCAATTGGGATCATCTTCAATGATTCTTGATAACCATTGTTATAGGAAAACTCTATGAGGGGTATGTATTCTTCCCACTGCTTGGGATGATGCATCACATGAATCCTTAACATGTCTTATAGCACTCAGTTTACTCTGTTATTCTGGCCATCCTTTTGAGGATGGAAGTCCATGATAAGCTCTAATTGTGTTCCCAAGCTTGCAAACAAGACTTTCCATAAACTTGAAGTGAACTTAGCATCTCTGTCCCAGATTATGGTCTTGGGAAGACCATGCAATCTGAAAATTTCTTTCATAAAAACATTAGCAATGTCTATGGCCTTGAAAGTGGATTTAATAGGGATGAAATGAGTTTCCTTGATCAAATTATCTACTACAACCATGATTTCATCATGTTTCTTAATGGTTCTTGGAAAATGAGTAATAAAATCCATGGAAATTATTTCCCATTTCCACTCTAGAATATACAAAGGTTGCAACAGTCCTGCAGGATGCTTGTGTTCAACTTTCACCTGTTGAGACTCCAAAAACTTTGCAATGTATTCAACAATATCTTGCTTCATTCCAAGCTAGTAATACAAATTCCTTATTGTTGTAATCATCTTTTGGTAACCAGGGTGACCCACATAAGGTCTCCTATGGAACTCATCCATAATCATGTGTTTCAAATATATTGAATTAGGCACATATAACCTGTTGTTATATGATAACAACTCATCAATTGTAAGCTAATATCCTTCATATTTCTTTTCTATGGGTCTTTGTTATAACCCTTTTTTTACCTGGTTGAAGAAATCATCTTCTTGTAAGAGATTTTTAATCCTTTGTTTGATGTCATATCCTCCTACACTTGTTGATGCTAAGTGTATATCTTGTACACTCCAACTAAGTTCATCTACCTCTTTGTTCTCCTTACCTTTAATATGTTTGATTTTAAAATCAAAATCGCTAGTCAACACCATCAACCTAGCCTGTATATCCTTCAACCTAGGTTGGTTGAAAAAATACTTTAGTCTACAATGGTATTTCATCAAGACAAACCTCCTTCTAAGCAAGTAATGTCTCCACATATTGAGAGGATGCACAATTGCTGCAAACTCCAAATCATGGGTAACATAATTTTTTTCATGCTCATTTATCTTTATTGACTCAAAATAGATCACTTTCCCTTCTTGCATATGAACTCCATCAAGTCCTTCTTTGCAAGCATAAATGCAGACCAAAAAGTCTTTTTCAAGGTCTACAATCTTCAAAACAGGGGCATTAGTAAAAATATGCTTCAACTGCTAAAAGTTGTCCTCACATTATGGTGACCATACAAATTTATTCTCCTTCCTCTGTAATGAAGTAATGGGATGACCAATATTGGAAAATGCCTGTATGAATATTCTATAATACCCATCTAACCCCATGAAAGATCTTACTTTTGTTACATTTCTAGGGGCAGGCCAATCCATGATTACCTTGGTCTTTTCAGGATCTATTGTCACTCATTATGTTGAGATTACGTGGCCAAAATAATGGATTTACTTCTTAAAGAAATCATACTTGTTGAACTTAGCATAGATCCTTTGTTCTCGCAACACCTGCAATACTACTCAAAGGTGCTCTTCATGCTCTTATCTAGTCTTGGAATACACCAAAATTTCACCCACAAACACTAAGACAAACTTGTCTAAATACTTGTTGAGCACACTATTCATCAAACACATGAAAGTGGTCGGTACATTTGTAATTCCAAATGGCACCACTACGAACTCATAGTGTCCGTACATTTTTCTAATTTTTTTCTTGTGGATTTCATCATCCCTAATCCTGACTTGATGATATTGTATGTTTTAAACCTATGAAGTAAAGAAATTCCTATATATTCTAAGCAAAACAGAAATTAATCAATGGCTCACATATATAGTACATCAAGATTTATGTTGGAAACCTTTAATCAAGAGAAACCCAACCTTCCTTAGTGTCGCACCTCTCAATGTAGTTGTCAAATATTACATGCCCCCCCACACACATGCAAATAATATAACATCTAACCAATAGACATCTAGACCTTAAGTCAATCTTAGAGAATAATGCATCTCCCATGAGTTGGTCAAAGAGATCATCAATTCTCGGTAATGGATACGTGTTCTTGATGGTCATATTTTTAAACTTCCTATAGTCAATACACACTTTCAAGGTACCATCCTTCTTCTTTACAAAAATTTTTGGTGCTCCCCATGGGGACACGGTCGGCTTGATGCAATCTTTATCCAGAATTTCTGTCAACTATACCTTAAGCTCCACCAGCTCAGGTGTGCTCATTTTGTAGGTTATTTTTTATGTTGGTACCACTCCAGTTACAAGATCTATTGAGAAATCAAGATCTCTTTTTAGTGGTAATCCAGACACCTCCTCTGGAAACACATGCTTAAACTCCCATAATATAGGGCGATCTTTATCTTTCAACTCATTGATTTATGTTGAGTTAAGCACTTGTA
>SNQJ01S0092905.1:0-20725 GCA_010110895.2 Picea sitchensis | reverse complement strand
CACAACCGAAAGTCTTCATAAATGAATAGTTTACCTTTTGACTTGTCCATGCCTCCTCTGGAATGACACCATCCAAATAAATTGAGGGTCCTATGTTTATAAAGTAAATAGTAGTATCTACAACATCAACCCAAAACTGTAAGGGAATCCATGCATGTAATCTGATACTCCTTGCATGCTCCATGATTGTCCTGTTCATCCTTTCTGACATACCATTTTCTTATGGTGTTCCTGGAACTGTCTTCTCTCTAGGAATCCCATGGTATGAACAATAATCATCAAACTCCTTGCTATATTATTCACCTCCATTCTATGATCTGAGGCACTTCAACATTTTTCCTGTGTCATTCTCAACCAAAGCTCTCAATTTCCTAAAAGTGTCAAGAATATTAGAATTTTTTCGAATGCAATAAACCTATTTTTTTCTAGTTTCATCATCATTAAAAGTAACATAATAATGAGAGCCACCAAGAGATGGTACCTGATCTAGTCCCCATACATCTGTATGCACAAGCTCTAACTTTTCACTCTTATTTTCCTTTCTGACTCTAAGAAATATGACTCTCGTATGTTTTCCATAAACACAGTGCTCACAAAAATCCAAATCAATTTGTTTAAGATCTGGAAAAAAAATCCTTTTGTGAATTATCTGCATCCCCTTCTCACTCATTTGTCCAAGCCTATGATACCATAATGTTCTATCCACTCTTATAGAAGCTAAAGAGATAGAAGAGTCAACATTACCAGTACACAAATATAATGTACCTACATTCTCTCCTTCTGCTATCACCAATGATCCTTTAGCGACCTTCCATGCCTTATCTGTAAATGTAGATATACAACCTTCACTTGTCAACTGCCCTGTTGAAATTAGATTTTTTCTCAGATATGGAACATGTCTTACCTCTTTCAGTATCCATTGATTTCCATTCTTTTGATTTATTTGTACCTTACCCATTCCAACAATTTTACATGGTGCATCATCACCCAAATGAACTTTTCCAAATTCACCTTGAACATAATCTTGAAAATATTTCCTTTGGGGTGTGGCATGAAATGAAGCCCCTGAATCTACTACCCAAGAATCGATAATATTATCTAAAGAAAGAATCAAAGAATCTTGTAACACATCACCTGTTACATTTTTTTTTTCTCTAGATGTCAATTTCTTTGTTTCTTTGGAGCTCTACAATATTTATTTAGATGTCCTTTCTTCCCACAATTCCAACACTCTATATTTCCTAGTCTGAATTTGGATCTTCCCTTCCTAAACTTCCCATGGTTCCATGGACTCTTTCCTCTTTCCTTTTGTCTTCCTTTGGTATCCATGTTCAATGCATTACTCGATGTCTCACTTGTGTTTTTCCGTCACATTTCCTCATTAAGGATAACACCAATAACATCATCAAATTTTAGAGTGTTTGAACTAGAGACATAGTTACTTATAGCGATAAATAAGCCATTTCAGCTTTCTAGAAATGAGCACTATATTAGAAGATCCCTAACCTCATCATCAAAGTTCACTTTTACAGAAATTAGCTGATTGGTAAATGTATTAAATTCATTTAAATGGTCTACAAAAAACCCACCTTATGACATCTTCATATTAAATAATCGTTTCATTAGAAATACCTTGCTGGAGGACAATGTTTTTTCATATAGTATAGATAGTTCCTTCATCATATCATTCGTTGTCTTTTCTTTCAAAATATTGAAATCTATTGATGTTTCCAGGCACAACCATATTGTTCCTAGTGCCTTTCTGTCAAGAACTTCCCTTACTTCGTCCTTCATGGTTGTCAGATTCTTTGCTATTCTTCCCAATGGTAGGTAAAGATCCTTTTGATATAAATGATCTTCCATTTTCATCTTCCATAGCTGGTAGTTTTGGCCACTAAATTTCTCGACCTCTAGCTCTCCATCTTCTTCCATTTCTCCCACTCGAACCAAGAGCCCTTCTTTCCTGCATGTTACCTTTGGCTCTGATACCAGCTGTTAGAAAAACAAGATCACAGAGCAATAAAATAAAACAAATGCAGAAATAAAACACATAAGATACACAATACAATAGAGACACATATATACATGGTTCACTTAGTGTGGGCTATGTCCACCAAAGAAATTGCCAGGTCCTTCCTTTTTATTATCCATCAAAATGAAGGGATACAACCTACAACACACCCGCAATAACTTCCTCTTCTTTCTCTCATAGTCTCCTCTCTCATAATATAATATTCACTATCACACACAACCACAATATAATTTCCTCATAAAAAAGGGTTTCCTTCTAGGGAAAAAATCCCTAACATAACTTCTACCGTAAGATATGCGACATTATAATGAACAGTCCAGATTGACTATGGAATTACAATATTTTACAAGGCAATTCTCCCAAAATTTCGCTTCAGGGGCGTTGCCCCTGGATCCTTTTCTTGGGGGCGTCTCCATTAGTTTTCTATGCCCCCCCTGGACCCCCTGATGATAGTAGCGAGGGGGAAATCACCCCCACACCCCCTGTCAAGAAATGGGATCCAAGCACGGCTGAAACAAACCTCTGAATCAGGAATATAATCAGGCTCCACAACCAACAATGCAATAGTGAGAGAGGGTGTTAGGGTCAAGAAATTGAATAAGATAAAAACATCTGAACACTTGTACAAGTCTCTTGTTATGCATCCATCATGTATGCATGTCTTGCATCTATCCAACATCTTGTACTGAAGACAACTCTTAATCGGTATGTTGTTACTATATTGATACACCAACTTATCCATCTCCCCCCAAAAAATAGATACACATTGTTTCCTCTAGATATTAATAGCAATAGGGATTAACACTAATGTTATGTATCATATGGGCTAGTCCATATCGTGCATTACATTAGTGGACAGAAAGGATGTCCACACGTTTGATAAATTTTGTAAATTTTTGTACTTTGACAAAGAAAATTTTATTCTCTCATACAAATTTCAATTTAAAAAGAAGAGAAAACACATTCAAAAAAAAGTTTGGTCTTAAAATTTCAAACATATGAAATAATATTTTAATAATTATCATTAATCCTAATACCATCAAATTTTTTTATTTATTTTTAACAGGAAACGTGTTTGTGCACTAGTAATAGGTTGATCTAGGGTTCCAGGACTAGGGTTTTAAACTAGTAGTGTTGCCTCCTACAGAGCGATTTGAGGCACGTTGGGGATGCTATTAGGTCTAGACCCGAGACGTGTTTCCCCTCTCCTCTTGCGTGCTAATTTAAGAATATAACAATGTTTTTTCGGTTGTAGGCATTTTTCTAACTATAAGAACTCGTTGTTGCTGATCCAAACCCCATATATATATATTTTGCTTCTCACATGTAAATAATTATAAAAACTAATCAAGGATAGACTATAGATTAACAAAATAATAAATAAACAAAGCATACTTATTATTCTTTGTTCCTTTATTAAATGTATTTTTACAGTGTAAGAATAAAAATAAATATACTTGTAGCAATAAATACATATCTTGGCAGATTCCATTTAAAATGGTTGTTCTCTTGAGAACTTGAGATGTATGAAATACTCAATGCAATGTTGCTATTGTATATTTAATTTATATATAACAAAAACAAAATGAAATCTTTGTTAAATAAATTAAAATAACCAAAAAAAGATAATGATTATATAGTAGACATGGAACCTAAACTTGGTTAACTCCAGTGCTAAACCTTTATTGGATGAAAGACATATTTACCTAAAGAAAATAAATAGACTATGGATAACCGCACAATGTAATCAAGGAATTCAACGATTATACATAGGCCATAGATTTTCCTTAGAAATTGTAATATTCACATTTGGGGGCAGCTCTATAAAAAGGAGAGGAAGGACAACAAAACAATATAGTTACCATAGGAAGCAAACACTAATGGCTCTTGTTTGTATAGCGCCGTTGGTCTCTAGATTGGGAGTTCACAAATCGTTCGTCAGCTCCATGAATGATCGTTTGGCTCTATGTAAACCACTTTCATCTATTCCAATGCTAAAATATTAAATTCAAAAGATCACTTTATATATATAAATACATGAACCACATTCCCTAGTCTTCCAAATAGACATTTATACTATAAGTACTAATCATGTTCTACACTGGACATACCTGATTAACTGAACCACAAACCCTATAGTGTTATAAACATAGAAATATTATTCCAAGTGGTCATGTTCTACACTGGACATACCTGATTAACTGAACCACAAACCCTATAGTGTTATAAACATAGAAATATTATTCCAAGTGGTTATAAAGTATGTTTCTTCTCGCATGAAAGGATAGATTATATATTAGAAAATTGAAGTCAAAAGAAGTTAGGGATAGATTATAACAGATCTAAATTTTAACAACCAGAAAGGAATATCTTACCTCGTAGCCAAACGTTTTGTGCAATGTTCTACTCCCTCCAACAACTTCCTACTCCAATGTCTTTGTGGATTTTAGAAATACTATTTTCTTTGTCTTTCCCCTACTCTATTATGCATCCACAATCCCTCTACAATAACCATATGCATGTTGCAAGTGGAGTTGTATGATTTTGTGTTGTTGGAAAAAACGTGACCATAAAACGTCCTCCTGATAAACGTGAGCATACCGATTCAAATGCTATATTTTACATTTAATATCTTATGCTAGTGCGAGAAATGTGAGCATAACAATTCATATGCTATCTTTTACATTTAATTATGTTTTGCATTTAATATTTGAATAGCACTTGAATAGTTGAAACGCCGGTCATAGAAATGCCAAGAAACGTGGGCATAACAATTTGAATGCTATCTTTTTCATTTAATGTTTTAGCATTTGAATAGTTGAAACGTCACTAGAGAGACACCCTAGAAGCAGCACAAACACATAGTTAAACACCCCACGAATGATAAAATACCACAACACCATACGAAGTGAAATACCACACACCTTATGAACAGTAAAATGTCGTGCATCCCACTGATAGTAAAATGCCAAGTAAAAAACCAAAATTCACCTAATGAACAACAAAATATTACAGGAAAAAACTAAATGTGTGCACCCACCCATAAAAATGAATTCTTGCCCCCAATATGAGACGTGTGATCCATGGTAATGAGGTTGAGGTAGTGCCTTCTAATCAGCTAAACCAGCTAAACGTGGTAATAAAAGGTTTCATACGCATTAATCCTTCCTAATCATCTAAACGAGGCAATCATATGGCCAGAGAGTAATTTATTAACATGATTAATTAAATGTGAAAAAGTAAACATGTTAATAGATGCATTGAACAATGCGAGGAAGTTATGAACATTAAATCTCATTCATTAATTTGGTAGGATGAAGAAGAATATGTCAACATCTTCAATTACTAACCATAAGATTAGAATTTGTAATTAAAACATCATTCATTGTTCCCATTTCCGATAGATGTACGCCTATCGATGTGACAAGAATCTTTGAATTATTAAACAAGTTGATAGGAAGGATCTTGTAATTATGAATTTTTTAGCAAATTGTTAGCAAACCACATCAGAAACTTATGAATCTCATTTATTATTTGCTAATTGTTAGCAAACCACATGAAAAACTTGTGGATATCATTTATTATTTGTTATTTTAGTTTCAAACAAATTTATGTATAAAAAAGAGTTCCTTCTCCATTCTAAGGGGAGGAATCTTGGAGAACAAATCCAATTTATGGAATAAATTATATTTTTCAAATTCTCATTTTAATAGTTTTATAATTTTTGCAATATGTAAATATAATTAATTTATTTATATTGTATATTATTTGTAGATTAATTAAATTAATTTATGTTTCAAATGTAGTGAGTGTTGGTATAAAATAATATCGCTATGTTCTATGGAGGAGGGGCCCACTCCAATAGATCATAGTGTTGTAGGTCATTTTCTTTAATTTCTTGTTGTGTAATTTAATTTTGAAATTAAAAATTTAAGAAGGATTTATTCAATTGTTCTGTAATTAATTTATTCTTGTGTGATTCAATTAATTTATGCAATTAATCATTCATGGGATTGTATTTTTTTATGCAATTTATCATTCATGTAGGATTGCATCTAGTTATTTATTTCTATTTTTTTAGTTGACATAATTGCATTTCAAATTGGGTTTTCATTCTTTGATATTTTAATAAATGTGCTTAATTTGATGGTTACATTTGTTGGTCTAAGTAAAGACAATGATCATCTTGGCAAAGACCAAATTAATTTTCTTTTATTTCTTGGAATTTTAATTACATTCAATTGGGGTAACAACAGATTGCTTTCAGACCAGTTGAATTAGCTTAGTTTTCTTCTATTTTTACATTCAATTGGGGTAGTAGCAGATTGCTTCCAGGTTAGTTGAATTAGCTTAGTTTGTATAACCTTTCCAAAATTTATGAATTTTATATACTCTCATGGAAAAAGTAATCATTGATACTACAACTACATAGCAAACCAGTGGAAGCATAGAGTGAAACTTGCATATATAGTGCATGGTAACTCACAAATTCTATACGAACCCTAGATTGATAATTAAATGTGCAGTATTTCTAACCATCTTTCTGAGAAGTTAGAAATGCAATTACAAAGCTCATGATTTTTGGCATTGTTGTCGGGGAGTTTCCAAAGGTTCATTTTCATTCTTGCATTTTTTTGAAATTCATTCTTGCATTAGTTTGAAATTCATTATTGCATTAGGTAAGATAGTATTCGTTCATTTGTTTAGAATAGCACATGATATAGGCCATTTAGATACATTGATTGAGTTACTAAAGTTTTTTTGTAGTGTAGTAAGAGCCACCCATAGTGCTAATATCTCATTTGAAAGAAGCTTGGCAGGAGGAAAGAAAATCATTGGTGAATGAAGATTCCACTAGAGAAGGATCCAATGGGATGACAAAGCCTTCAAGTTTGATTATGGTATGTGAAGCTTTTCAAATCACAATTTTGTTGTTGGACATGAAAGTGAAAATATTAAATGAGATGTCGGTTTCCATCTATTCTTCTTTCCTTCCTCCACTCCTATGACATTCCTCTTTCTCTTTCTCATTCTTCATATTCCCCCTCTCCTCCTCCCTCCCTTGTTCCTTTTCCAACCATGAACCCATGGTTCCTTTTGGTAATACACCCAACCTCTTTGTTTTCGGGAAATTGTGTGCTAAATCAATGAATCAACCTTTAAGGAATTAATGGTTGGTAGTAGTATATCATGATTCTTGAGTCTTCTTAGTAAAGTTGGGTTACAAATATCATCTCCTCTATTTGTTTCTTAGTGAAATATTATTTCACTATAAGTTTTCAGTGGAAAGTACATAAAAGAATGTAGGATTGACATTGGTACATGCCACATCCAAACTATTTTCCTAGAAAATTGGTGAGCATCATGGTTGGGTACCTAGGTGTTTCAGTAGATGGGAATATGTACATATGATGCCTAATAGTTTAGTATTTGAATCTAGGTTGATCTTTATCCTTGGAGTATAACATATTCCTATTCAATATTATATCAGTGTTTGGCCCAAAGGTACAGTTGGTTCCCATCTAGTATATTACTCCAAATCACAATCTTGCAAGTGAATGGAGGAGTATCATCAATTGATATATTTGATCCAAGCTCTCTCCATAGAATTATATGTTTCATATTCTCTAATTGTTTCTTTGTGAATGACTATTACAATATAAATAATTTAATTTTAACATTGATACATCCTATATCAAGAAAATTCTCCTAAAGAACTGGAGAGCATCGTGGTTGGGTATCTAGGTGTATCAGTAGGTGGGAATATGTACATAGGATGACCAATGTTTCAGTCTTTACATCTAGATTGATGTTTGTCCCTGGACTACATCAAGTTCCCAGTCAATCTTATACTAGTGTTTGGCCCAAAGGTATGGTTGGTTCCTAGCTGGTATATTTCTCTAATTCACAATCTGACAAGTGAACGATAGGAGAATCATCATTTGATAAAGCCAAATCCTAATTTTCTGCAACATTTTTTTACAAAATTCCTAAAACCATAGTTGGATTCTGCATTTTTACTATTCAATTGCATATTTAATTTGGCACCTCAAATCATTTCATAATCTAAGTAATGAGGAACTTCATGGAATCCCATGATGTTTATGTCACGATCCCATTGCTATCTTATTCTTGATTTAGGTGTTATCTTTACATTTTTCTCCAGGTCTTGTCAAGGTCATATCGATCAATATAGGTATTGGATACTTGAAATTTTTGGTATGTGGATACCTTATAATGAAAACCATGTGCCTAAAAAATTTCACACATATCCAAATCATAATTTGGAGATGTATGTAGTTGATCAAATTCTTGTAGCATGTTCACTTTTTAAAATTGCCAAAAATGCAGTAGGGACAATCCTATTTTGAGAGACCATATGGGAATATTTTTAAAACCTATTTCTGTCTAAAATATCCCTTGAAATCTAGTTTCTAATACAATTAAAATTTTTCAATTTGGATATCAAACAAAAAATATATGGTCAAAACACTTGTTAGTTTTCAAACAGGAAATTCAAGAACAGAGTTGGGACAGTCAGTTTTTGGGAGACTTACGGGGTGAATTTTTCAAAATAAAAATTATGGTATTGTTGATGGGTCCTAAGTCCCTTGATTAAACAACATGAACCAAACCCACCACCGAGGCCCAACTAGAATTTGCAGTGTTTAATAGTGGAATGGTTCTCCAGATCTTGCGATCCAGCCAGATTATCGATGGACTTTATGTTTTCTTGTGAAGGCTCTTCCTTCAGTTAGGACTATCTATTTTTTGTATTTTCTCTTGGGTGGGACCGATATGAGATGTAAACCTATATAAACCAACTTGGAAAAAAACTAGAATTAAGCTTAACTATTGGGGAAGAGGCTGAACTTGGGATAACCGAATGCTCAAGCATGTAGACAACAATTTTACACCACAAGCCTAGTACTAATACATTAACCATGTGAGCATCCAATTACTATCTAAGAAACTAATTACCAGAAAGTGAACACTTATGCGATAAGACAATGGAAAGAAAAATAATTCACCTACTTAATCATCCATCACATAATAACACCACGATTCATCTTCATCATTAAAGTAAAGAACAACAAAATATTGCACCAGATAACTTGACAATAGATTAAATAGGTCTTACTCATTACAACATCATTCATGAAACAAAATAGGAAATAGTGCTTCTCCACGTCCAAGCACATTCATTTGATGAAAATAACTTTGTATTTGGTCCAGAAGGACTTCTCAATTCAAAGGGAGATTCAAAATAATTCTTAACAACTAGAAAGAAAGAGTTCTTGCAACAACCATCAACCCCTGACTAATTGGTTGATGTTCTTATTTATGACATAAAATTCAACTGAAAATAAAGGCTAAGTGTAGTTTGAACAAAACAAAATTCTCCACATGACGTCCTCTTCTAACAGTTTATTTAAAATTCAACTCGAGATATCACTTGAAAGGGTGACATTCCTCATACTCTGACCAACTGATAAATATCTTCTCAAAAGTTTGGGCCCATGGAAATCGGTGTTGCTCCATCGAAGCCGCATAAATTCCTATGATCTCCACCGCATGCACTCGATACTTCACAAGACTGGTGTTTAACTGCTGTAGCACAATCTGAGATCTAATAAGATGTTCCATAAATCTTTGAACTTGTCCTAGCATTGTTTTGGCCACCTTTGCTAGCCCTTCGGCCCATAATAAATCTTTCTTGGTATGCGATTCGACTATGTCGCACAAGTCAACGAAGTTGTTGGGGGTGTCGAACTCGGGGAGTCTGATATCCTTCATTTCTTTGTTAATTTTTTCCCAATGTTTCTCGCATTTGGCCCACTACTCTTGAATTTCTCGGTGTGGTTCTTGAGACATCTTAGCCCAATACCCAGTTGATCGCTTCATGTGGTCAGGATTGCTCTTTCCTAACATTTGGATGTCGTGTTCTTCTTTACTCTATCCCTGTTGAACTGCACCAATGTATTAGAGTCTCTCCACGGATTTCTGTTCCCTTTCATGCCACCGCTCCATATCCTTGAATGTTCTGAGTGCCATGAGAGTGTATTCTAGAGCTCAGCTATATTTTCAGTAAAAAGGTGCCTCTTTATTTTGAATTGGCTTTAAGCTTCTTTGAACTCGCTTCTCAGGTATGTTGTGGTCTGAGTGGCGCTCTGATAGTATTCATCCAGGTGGAACAAGTGTTCTAGTTCCTTCAGGGAAAAGAAAAACTCCTTTTCATTTCTTTTGGCTTTGTCCAGGGTGGCGTATGAGAGTTCCATCCCCTCGCCAAGGAGCTCAGATGTTCTGGCATTTTTTGTGTTTATCAAGTTTTCCTCTATAGTGATGAGGATGGAGTGATCCAACGTGATCCTCCTTCTCGTTGTATTTCTCTGGAAAATGGCCTTCCTCTTTTGATTGTAGAAGATCGCATAAATATTGGCTGCCTCATCCATAGGTTCGAGAATCTACTGATCACCCCATGTGAGTGTATTTCCAAAATTTTCGGCAGTGTATATTTGTTCGAGGTCATGTTCTTGAAATTTATCCTTGTGCCTCGAAGGCCCGGCCTCCACCTATTGCTTGTCGGGGATCTGTGTGTCAAGATGAATAGATGCATTGGGAAAAGACTTGATACTTACTTGTTCATCGACTGTCGGAACACCAATTTCCTTTTGCAGGAATCATTCCTTTGGCTCATCCAGTTTTGACTTGTCCTTCGGATTGTCTACTCGGGTTTCCGTCACATCGAGCCTCTTTATGTCAGGAACATTTTCAGTTTCTATTTCCTTTCATGGGATCTCCAGGGTTTGGACCTCGGGAATAGGAGAAGAAGTCTTCTCAGGTCCATTTTCTTCTTGGACATGCATAGGGGTCCCACGAGATTCCTCTGGGCTTTCATCATGACTATATATATTTATAAACTCACTCAAAGGATTAGGCGTGTTTTTTATAATGATACTCGGCCCCGACTTGTCTCTGGTTGAGTTGTCCCGCGTACCAGTGAATTGATCGACGATTTTGTATATTCAGGGTCGTCTGACCCATTGATGTTATCAATGTTTGTGAGATTAGGGTCGCTTGACCCCATCGGGCTTTCCTCTGGGTTATCGATCAGAGGCCTCATCCATATAACGAGGTCAAGGTTATCTTACATTCAGTTCATTAACATATGGGCCTATTTATACATGACTCCCCCCATCCCCTAAACATCTTGAACCTCAGGGAAATTCCTATCTTATGGAGTTACGGGAATCCATTTTAGTGGTTTCTTGAGGAGTTTCAGCTACGACTCATCACGGGTGCTATCCTTTTCTTGGCTATCTCTAAGAATTTCTTGGTATTGTTTCCAAGACTATTTCTTTTCTCTTCCCAACTCATGGCCTTAAACCTAGTTTCTTTAGGGTCATCCATCCTTGTCACCACCTCATCCCAGCTTTGAGCATTTTCAATGAACATATCATCTTAAAACCTATCATGGGCATATGGCCAATAGGATGATACCTAATGCTTAACTGCTTGCTTATGCCTTCGCGCCGCCCTTTAACCCTTCCTTTATTCTTGAGGATAGACCCTTGAAATTAGTTCTTTTCGAAAATGGCGATTTGGAATCATAGCTCCAATTAGTAACCCTTCTTGCTTGGCTGCAGGTGTCTATTTTACCGTATTTGACAATATGGAATCCGCCAGAATTATGACGCTTCTTATCCTTTACAAAGAAGTTGCATTATAACCTTGCGGATGAATACGATAGCAGTTTCCCTATTGTTATTAGATTAGGGACATATCTGAGTAAGATATGGGGTGCTCACGGTAGTGCCGAAGCCTTGATGTAAATATTATCATCTAGATACCAATGGTCCACTTTCGATACAACCTTTTTGGCTGCATTCACCATTAGCCTTGGGCGCTCTTTCTTGAAAGACAAAGAAATAAATCGTCTGCGATAAATTGATCGCAGATGAGAGAGTGGGATTTCTTGTACCTGTTCTCCCCCAAGATGTCGAAGCCACATGGACCAAGAGATATGATGTGTGCTAGCTCAATTTCATTTTAGTGAAGGCATTTATGGCACAAATGACGTCCATTAGGATAGAATCCATATAGAAGGATGGGGTTTCTTCCTCTTTCGGTGTCTGAGCTTGTTGTATACAGATGCTCAATTGTTTTTATATTATTTCTCCCCAGTTGAAGTTTCACCCAATGATCGCAACTGTGTATGACAAAGGAATCTATGACTCTGAAAACCTGGAGCAATTTTTCTCCTCATACAATTGGCAGATGAGGGCGATTATATAGATATACGACTCCCTTAATTTTTCCGTTTGGTACCAGCGAGATGTCTGATTGGTTTTTTTTTTATCCTCTCTCCACCATGGCGTCATCACCTTCTTTGGTATCATTTTATCGCCGGAATATTAGAACAAAATTGGTGTTTAACCATTCTTCCGACTCTCGAGCTTGTAGTAATTATGCACTTCCAGCAGGGAGAGGAAAACCACGACAACTCACCGTTGTCGTCATTAATCAAACATATTTGTATGTTTGTGTGGTCTATAAGCCACTTTAGGAGTTCAATCTGAGGAATACGATCCTGCTCACCACCGTAATGCGGAATGCGCCCTTTCAAACGTTTGGGAGGACTTCATCGTCGAGTCTTATCGTATCAGAGTCGTTGTGCAGGGTATATTTGGGAAGTTTCTCTCGCTTAATTTTATTGAAAAGTTCTTCCCAATGTGGGGTATGTTTTCTTAGTCCCCAATATTCCTCTATGTAATCCAAGAGCCGAGAGTTGAACAAAATCTTTCTTGGTATTTAGTTTTGATGGCCGAGCAGAGTTTGGAAAAGCTCAATTATCTTGACCTGCTTGGGAGAAACTTCTCCTAGCTTTGTAGCCTATTTTTCAACTGGTGCTCTTGGAAATTTCTCGGTGGTGGGTTTCTTCAAAGGCATCATTCCTGCAACCAAAAATGATCTTTAGGTAGGTGTACAAAGTGACATTGGATAAGACGTATCAAATGAAGCATAAAAAATCCATGATCCGATACATACTTGTACGCTTGCTTAAATTATTTTTTAATACTCACTAGACCTTGGAAACTTCTTCCAGATTTCTCATCTCGCTCCTCTAGATGATCTAGATTCCTTCACACACAGAATAACCTTGTTTTCAATGACTTAAAAGAATATAACAAGAGATATCCTACTAGTATTATCAACGAATTAATATGAGTAATGGGTGAAATTCAAAACAATCTATCGCCAAAAATCTGCAAATAAATTCTACGCGATGGGTTGGCGGAAGGCCGCGGGTGGGAGGAGGGAATGCGCTATATTGATAAGTTCAACGATCCTTTTGATTCACACACTAATTAGCAACTAATGCAAGATTTTTGGAATTAATTAGTTCTTTAAATGCTTCGTATCTTAGTGTTAAAATGTACCATCGCGTCATTTTCTTAGTGGGTAGACCAGGAATCAGTGATATCTTTATGCATGTTTCCGTCGGTATCTTCTTTGGAAAACTTCCAACGCCTATTGATTCCATCATAAGATATCGACATGGGACCACTGGCTCAAGATACAGGGTACTAATGACTAGGAACTTAGCTTACAAGTAATGGTCAGGCTCGAGGCTTTGTTTAAGTCGAACACACTAAAATGAGCTTAAAATTGTGACTCCCGATGTCGGGTGAGTATCGTGGATTGGCCTTTGGAAATAAAACTAACGCGCAATTTCTTTGTGAGTTATCGTCCTTTGAATCTCTTGATACCGAAAATGTTTCGGAAGTCGTTGATGGGCGATTATTATTTATTTATTCGTTAATGCTTACTATTTTAGCCTTTTGTTGATGTTGAAGGGATTGGTCATCAACGATATCCTTAGTGAAGTTAGTTCATGAAATCTAAAGCGTCTGACCATCAATCTTGCAGCGAGGTCGATGGTGGAGACTATTGCCGGTGTTCTCGGTGATTTCTTCCTCTGTAATTTTGCCCAGATCTAGAGTTCACGCGTGTCTTATTTGGGGAAAAAGTATTGATTTGTCGATTATTTAGTTCTTTAAGTTATATATTTCTCGAATGTTTAGGAAAACTTTAAAACTAAAATGAAAAAAAAAAGTGATAAGAACAGGAAACATTTTCATCTTGAGGTCGAATTCAAACAATGCAAAGACCAAGTGGTACCCAAAAGTAAAAATTTGAGAAAGGTTTTTTAGTGTGTGTTGAATTAACTCAACAAATATGGCGACTAGGCGAGAAAGAAGAATCTCTGTTATTCCTTCATGCTCGACTGATATGAATGTTGGTGGAGAACCTTACTTGGTTTAAATCAGGCCTCTTTTACCCTTTGTTTGAAATTCTTGACTAATGTTTAGAATTCTGCTGTGGAGTTTTAAACTGCTTTATTCCCCTTAGCTACATGCAATCTTGACTCATAATTCCTTTAAAAGTCTATTAAAGAATTCATTAGTAGACCTTTGGTTACCTCTACCCTTGCTTGATTAATGCGTTTAGCTGCTATGACGTCCATATACAGTGAATATATCTGCATACCCTCTCCTGCTATTCATTCTTTTGATAATATCAACTTTATTACGTGCCACGAGAGAAAGTGGGGAGAGGATGACATCATTTATTTTCAAAGTGAGATGGTCAAGGTGAGCCTTTGCTAGCTTTGTGTTAGGGGTTCATGTAGTCCTTTCCAAATTTCCTTCTTTCCTTAAGGTCTTACGGAGACACTAAGAAGACACTTTAGACATTTCTCCAAAGTTGTTCATTTACTTTCATTCATATAAGAGGACTGACCCCTCAAATAAGCATAAGTTCACCGATAGCTATTGTGTTGTATGTGAGGAGATGAGTTGGAACATATTTCTCTATGTGGCATGACAAGTTCAACCATTGTCTTCTCGTACATCTTTAAAAAGTAGAAATCTAAAGCAAAAGAAAACAAAAATGTATTTCGTAATCATGAAAAAACTAAAACATTTATTTTATTTTATTTGTATATTATTATTATTGGAAATATTGTTTGAGGGCTTGACCATTTAATGGGAGGGTGTTAGGTTCCCCCCTCATATTCTATAATCAATAAGTTCCTTCCCCAATATTCTTATCCACCTGAAAAGGTCCAAGCCCTGGTCCCGAAACTTAGAGATGTACCCTTTTTGGCTCATTTTCTCTGTCCCGTTCTAGGACTAAGTCTCCTACTTCAAAAGCGTTTTCTCTTCACCATCCTTATTCTTATCAGAGCTATCTTTTCACTATCATTGGTGAGCTGAAACTTTGGCTGCATTTTCTCTCTCTTCTTCTAGCATAACGCCAAGTATCAATTCTTTGTTGTATGGCCAGGTTCCCCATTGGGATCTTGGTCTAGTTGAAGAGATGGAATATAAAGCCCATTTAGGAGAATGGATTCTGGGTAAAGTAAATAAGAAAGTATGGGTAATTTTCTATAGCTTCCTTGGGTGTGACCTATCATCCCATAGAACATTATGGAGTAGATTATGTCAGGTTCAACTGGTTATCTGCAAGCGTATTTTTTAATATTCTCACTACATTCTTATTGGTTGATTCTTCCACCGTTCTATGGATAATAATTTGCACAGTACCTAATTATGATTCCTTTTGACAGAGAAAACTTAGAAGTAAATGAGAGTGGAAGAAAAATAGAGTGCACTATCAAAACTAGAGCGAAGGGACCTGTGGAAACCTTGTGATCACACGTTGTTCTATGAATTGGATCACCACCTTCTCATTTATGTGAGTAAGAGGGATGAACTTTGCCCACTATTGAGGAAAAGATATGGATTGATATTACTTAATAATTTTCATACTTTATTTGGATAAAGTAAAATGAAGTAGATCAGAATATCACCCTATGTTATAGGCAACAAAATATATATCTAACTCACAAGTATTAATTACAGAGTTCTTGGGCTCGTCTTTTTTATCAGCTTCAAAGCTTGCTAGAAATTCACTTTTTATGTATTTTTATGAACATATCCAGTTATTTGAAATAAATGTAAGAACATAATTAAGACACCAAGATGATAATCAAGATAATTGAGACATAAAGAAATCCTTTTATTTCATTTCATTTCACCAAAGTCAGTTTCTTTACAAAATCTCCTCATCTGAGAAATCTTGGACAAAAGTCAAACTTAGACATCCCCAATGGAAAGAGTCAGTTTCTTTACAAAATCTCATACAGAAATCTTGGACAAAAGTCAAACTTAGACATCCCCAATGGAACATACAAAAGGAACTCTAACAGAAAACCAAAACTAAACTCTAAAAGCTGGATCAACTTGCCATAGATTGCTGCCCACTTGACTTTGCACAATAGCCTTTGTCAGTCATGAAAACTAATTCACAAACAAAAAACTCTACATAGACTATCAAAGATAGATCAACACCTCTGAATAACAAGTGTCGAATGATTTGATTCAGCCCTGAATGTTTTTGTATACAATAATACCCTTCTATCATAAAATAGAATTAGGCTATGATGAATATATGAATGAATGAAAATGAAATTATCTCAACACAAACTCAAAAAGAAAACCTTGGCATTCTTCTTCTTTTGTCCTCCTCTTGTTCCTCCCCTTACTCTTGCCTTTAACAAATTAGAATTGGTTGAAGTAGTTGAACCAACTTATTATTTAAGCTAACTAGAGACTCAACTAACTTTAGTTAGGAGGGGGGGGTGGGGGGAGTAGTAATCAAAATAGGGTCATAAATAAATAATAACTAGTAGGTGGGACCCCTTGTGACTCCCTTTAGTTCATAACAATCATAAAAACTATAACATAATCCATTTGTTAAGCAAACACAACACCTTGTGCCTCCCCTCAACATATTTAATTTTGGGAATTTTAGCTCATAAAATTTGAAAATATTTCAAAATAATATCCATATATCCAAAATAAAACATGTTGTCCAAAATCCATGAAGTCAACTGTCATAAAACAATAGATAACATAAAATTCAAAAGCCATATTTTCCATTATGTGATGAAACCCTTCCTTGGTTGTTGTTGTCACCTCTTGATTTTCCTGAATCCGCCTTGGGTTGGGCAAAGCCTTTAGGCTTTATCTCATTGATCACATGGGAGAAATCATCCCTCAAATGCATCCGTGAAGACATGGATATGTCGGAGTCATCGGAGGGTGAGGAAGGGGCAGTAATAACTTTTCCTTTATCAAATGCATGGTGGGATTCAATCTTCAATCTCTTACTGGCATGGGAGGATTACACTAGCGAGTGGTTAGGGGTAGCTTGGAAAATGGGGTTCAAAGGTGGAGGAGCATACAAAGTCAATTTGGGCCAGCCACGGAGTTGGGAGACTGTTGGGTGAACAATCTCCTGCCACCCATCATTTTCAGGGAATTCAAGATGTAAAGAGACATGAGGAGGCACATGGATGTCGGGGGCTTGAGGGGCTTGGAAAGAAGGCTTTTCGGCCTAGGTTGGACTATTCCCTGCCCAATCCAATTAGAGAATCCAACATGAAACAATTGGCCAAGCTCTTTTGAATCAACATTAAAATGTACAGAGAACCTGGGCCTTCTTGGGCTTCGGTTCTAGTTACCTCTACCTCTATTTCCTCAGCCACGGCTTCCCCGACTGAAAAAAAATCATCCTGCATATGTTAATGATTAGAAAATAGTATTTTAAATAAACATGCATGACAACTCCTTAAAAATACGAAATAGATTTGGCTCAGAATGTATCAGGCTCATGCAATCCAATGCATACAAATTGTTCTAACGTTGATCAATGAGCAGGGGGGTGAAACAATGTTCTGGGATACATGAGGGTTTTGTATTGCACGAAAATATGATATAATGAAATGGGAGAAGAAATGGTCACTGCTCAATGAAAAAAACAATCAATTGTAAATCAACCCAATAAACCTTACTGCAATCCACTCAAGACACTGCCACTTCATCAACTTAACACAAAAATTCTCTTGGCTATAATCAATATCAAAACAAGGAGTAAACAAAATTAATATGGGGTATGTGAGGGGGGTGTAATTAGTGGAAAATGAGATAGTGAGAGGGGATTTTTTTTTTACTATTCATGATATTAATCAAGCAATCAATGACATATTTTGTAGTAAGATTGAGTCAAAATTTTTATGTATTTGCCTAATTTCACTGTCCATTAATATCCAACACAGTGCCATTACAAAACATAAGTATTTCAAACAATTTGTAAGAGGTCATGTTCCCTTTATTCACACTTTTTTCATTTTACAACAGTCAACAACAACACTCATTCCCAATCCATAATCATTAACATACACCACTTCCATACATTTCCCCAATCCACATCTATATTTAAAAGTAGTGTTTCCAAAATAATAATGAAATCACTATTTCTGTAATAGAGCCAATTAAGATCTGTAATGATATTTGTTCCCATATATATAAGCAGTAGAAAGATCAAAATAATCAAAACCTCACATGCCACACCTGAGATGACAATTGACTATACAACCAACAACCATCATTTAGACACAGGCTATGCAAGATTGAATGTCCAAGGCAATGTAACCATGCCACTGTAAAACAAAACATCTCAATGCGAATTAAAAACCGAGCCAAATACCCGACACGACTGCCATCAACAGTGGTCAATTTCAATAAATAACATGCTTAAAATATCTTAGGGTATCAATGAGTATAAAACAAACTATCCATACTACACACAGAGCGTAACCAACCAAACTCCAAAATAAAACATTTCCACTTGTCACAACAAACACACAATCGTGCCAATAACTCAACATATCGTGCTGGGGTTGTGCAATAAATAAGTGGTTGGTTCGTTTAAGTGACACTGTGATTCAATCAAATCCATGCACACCCAGGCCTATTCAACCAACAACACGAGGATTCTTTGGATATGCCTTCTATAGTTATCCAGTTGATTGTCCTTTGGCCCCAGGGAAACTATAGTTATCATTCCTCATGTTTCATTTTAAAAACACCATACCCAGACGCGACCTGTGTGAGAAACCCTAAGAATTCATGACCAATGTCAGCCATTGACCAAATCACCATAAGTGAAAAACTAGTGACTATACATCAACCAACAATTCACCACTATGGTAGAAAAAATCAATCGACTGAACAAGTCATGGTAGCTTTGTATACCCATGCATCCAATCGAAACGGGTCGAGGCCCTTCCATTAAAAACAACTGAGTTCTTTGACATTAGGCAGGCGACTGTGAACTTTAGAAGTGCAATGGAAATGTAAATTTAACACTATTATCACAGATGCAGTGACGAAATACATACCAACATGACTGCTATACGTCCAACGGGTGAGCCCGTATTCAAAGTAATAGACCACAATAATCAAGAACAACTTAACAGGCTTGACAGTCTCCCTATGCAACTCTAGTCTGGAGGGTTAAGGGTTTGCATGGTAGCCGTCACAGAAGGAAATGCACCAAATATAGTGAAACTTCGAGGCCAAAGGCATACGCACAAGGAGGAATATGATTCACTTGTGAACAAGAGGCAGTTCCTTGCCAGGGACGAAACATAAAACATGGCTCTAGTTAAACCCAAGAATCGCGAAGACAACCATCTAGCCATGATTTAAAAAACCTTTAACCATACACAGTGGTAACAAAGATATATCACTCAGGAAGACCACCAACTTCGATGAACTCAAAACAATTATAAGTAGAACCATCCATTTTCCATTCAAAACCAAAATTCCACACAGTTGCAGCACTCAAGACAAACACAAACCCACAAAACTAAGCCACAATTATTTCATAACCAGAGTGAATTCAAGAATGGCCAAAAGAGACATACCTGTTAATCGAAATCCTTAAGACGGGAGGTGTCCAAGTGGTTTCACCTTGCCAAAAATCTAGAGGATGAACACAACAACAAGAAAAAACAATAGTCCGACTAGGGTGGCGGCCAACGAGAAGGGTAAAGGTGACGTGCAATAAATGCACGTCGCCTACACCCACATCTTATTTACTCAACAATACATGCCAACGCGCCCTCCATTAACACCATTAATCAACACATGCATTGATAATATCAACACATTTAGACCATAGCATAATCCAAGCTTCATCTAATGATTCAACCATTCGCATTATTACTTTTCCAAATGTGCCACCCATAGTCATGGCCCAAATATAACTCAAATAAATTGCTTGACCACCATACAATCTAAGAGATCATGTATAGAATCACCAATAGCATGATCAACATCAACCTGAACCATAGCATAACCACCATTCATATAGACTATATAAAATTGCAAAGCCATTACTTTCATGAGCCACCAACTTTTCAACCACATGCATATAAATCGTGTAATTAAAAACAATTTCATAGCTACTTTCTTGTTAGCTAGGACTTAATTATTAGCAAGTATTTTTATGCATGTAGTATTGCAGAACTAGGTCTCTCTTTTGCATCAGATATAGTACTTTTCTCTTTCTCAAAATTGCCTTTCTACAATTTTCACTAACATATTTGTTATGCAGGTGTAATAAGAACATACCATAATGATATTTATGAATAGCATATGCCGTAGTAGCGTAAGCAACCTGTTGGATCATGTTGTCATTGATGCTAATGGTTTGAATGATTGATGTCAAGTGATTGAATAATGCCAATTGATTGATTGATTGATGATTGATGTAATG
>SNQJ01S0092904.1:7592-20891 GCA_010110895.2 Picea sitchensis | reverse complement strand
ACAAATGAAACATTCACAAATTAAGTAATTTCCCTTTTTAAGTTTGGGTATAATGGGTTTTGTAAAATTCGGGGTAAAATTCACTGCAAATTGAATTTCTTGGTATTTTATCTTGTGCGCTACTTCTTGGGAGTTGTGCTAGGCTAGGGAGGTGAATTTTTGATATCTCTTGGTCTATTTTGATGGTGATAAACTTGTAAACTCTTGAATTGATTCTTCTATAAGAAATGTTGTTGGGTTTTCTTCCAAGCTTGGTTTTGGTTTTCCTAGGATAAATTATTGTGTTCTTGTGTCTACTGTGCATGGTTAATATTTCTAGATCTTGTTATTTCTGTTGCATTGTAATAGTTGAGATTCTCAGTGTATATTTATTCTATGATAATTGTGGCATGAAACAAATTTTTTCGTTGAAATTATAAAACAATAACTATGAGATCCAAGAATCAGATAATTCAACAAGGATGTAGTAAGGTAGTTTCTATGAGAACAAGTGATAAGTCGGCTCTATCAAATGAACATTTCCAAGCCATGTAGTGCAACATAAGGGCTTGAAATGGAGGTATGTCTATACAACATTGATTTATGTTCTTCGAAAGGTGAGGAGGTCAGTAGAATCATTGGATGTCTTTCATGTGATGTGTGTCCTTCCAAGCTAATAATGTGGAATTTCTACATTGAGATCCTCGGCTTGAACCGAATTTTGTGGTCTATAACCTTGTCTTAAATTCCCATGTTCCTTGGATGTAATGGAAAGGATCCTTTTGTGTGTTGCAACAAATGAGGCAAAGAGGGTTGAAAGTTTTTCCAAGATGATTTGAATGGGGCCAAAGGATGTCTTGAAGCCCAAACCATTAGAAAGGATGTGCGTAACAGATTCAAGGGTGCAATACACATCCCAAGCAATATGGGATGACTTCATGAAGGTCAAATATGGAAGATGGCCCATGGAGAAAGTAAATACATGTTGAAACTCAAGAGAGAGGTAGAATCACCATGTTATAGAGTTTTGTTGCTTCTAGTGATTATATCTCCCAAACTAGGAAAAAATATTCTAACACCCCATTTTAGATAACATAAAAACCTTTCAAATGATTTATAATGCGCCCTCTAAAATGTATTGTAGATTCCATTGTAGTTGTTCACAGTTAACATAAGAGGCACATGCTTCATTCTATCCATGAATTGGTGATATTATGGTTGGGCAATTGTAGGTAAGATAAGAGAGGGATGGAATGAGGTAACGAAATATTGTAAATGTTGACTAAAACTTTTTAGGTTGTGCTATGCTTGTGTGAAGATACAAGAACACTTGATGTTAGAGGGATAAGTGTAGACGAACACAAAATATGCCTAAAAGTAAAATATTTCATAAATAAAATAAAATTTCATCACAAATGAAACATTCACAAATTAAGTAATCCCTTTTTAAGTTTGGGTATAATGGGTTTTGTACCATAGAAAAAGAAGATGTTCTTGGGTCGACTCAATTCATATTGTAATCAACCAGCAACTCTTCGCCTGCCATTATTGTTTTCACCGCACATACAAATATCCTATTACCTTCACACTCCTCAAAAATGCAATTGGGTTCCTTTCTTGTCGTCCCAGGCCTTGTATTGTTTATAAGACCTGCAATATTCCCCGATTCCTTTGGCCTTCCATCAATATAAATAGTCTCTCCTTTATGCCTATTATTGTCTTTCAGTTGTATATAATTTGCGGCGAGTGCGTATCTCTTCATACTAGGCATATATTAGACTAGCCTCAACCATAGTCCATAAGTGTAACATGGTCCAACATACTCAAACAATTCAACTAATCTGCCATATTTTACCTTTATGTTGTCCATGGAGAATAAACCAAGGCCATGGATGGATGACGGAGCAATGTGATACATCCTCTCATTAACACAGAAGTCAGTGTCCAACTTGGGGAGTTCCTTGGGTACCCACTGTTTCAGTAGGTGTTTGTACCTCAAGGGAACCTCGATGTCACCTATGATCTCATCATCATAAGAGCATGATCCTCCTTCAGCAAGAAAGAATTTCATGCGCCTACCAAACTTTCTTCTGACCTTTTCACCTCTAGTTGATTTCGCCTTGTAACATGTGTTGGATATGTTTTCCCTTGTCCCTCTTGAAATTTCATCACTCGAGCTGGATGATAGGTCTGATAGATACATATTTGGTTGTACCTACACTCCATCGAGGGAGAAGGAAACATTAGTCCAATTATATTCATATTATAATATAGCTAAATATAAACATTGAAAATATAACTTGACATGTGTGACATCCCCAAAAATAAAGTATTTTTGAAATTTAAATTTGTTGGAAAATTATTTTGTTTTTAGCAAATTCGAATTTGGAAAAATTTTACCGTTTATGGCAATTACAAATTTTGAATTTAACAATTGTAATTAATTATTATGACTGTTGGGCAGAGATCTGATTTGACCCAACTAGCTATTTGACTATGACACTTGTATGAAAACAAAATATTTTATATTGATTGCAGGAGGACAAATGGAACAACCATGTTAAAGTCAGATGACCATGACTCCATGAGTGGGGAACCTATTGGAACTACCTCTGGGATGATTATTAAAAGTGGCACATTAGAGATTTGGCCATTGGCAGCCCCTGAAAATCAGGGATTTAGAAAGCTGTGAAAATTCCCAAGGGAGGGAAAAATACCTAGGCAAAAGGATTTTATGGATAAATACCATATGTGAGGAGGCAGGACGCTGCCAAGTATGTTGGGAAAGGAGACTATTGATTTTTCCTTGCTGTTATGAACACTACTGAGTGGGTCTGAGGCAAGAGGAATCTGTCAAAATTGAAGGACATTGTTGAGGAGGAGTCTTCCAAGTTCACCCTCATGGATTCATGGTCAGGCTAGGGGGTGAATCAGGAAAGTGTTTTTGGTTGCCTTATTCTGTGGTTGGGAGGAACGTGGTTGTTCTCTTTGTCTCCCCGCGAACTGGTTTAGATATGTAAATATTTTCCTCCTTTGTTTTGAATGATTTGTGTATCTGATATTATGCATCAAGTTGTGCCAAGTTGAAATAATTTTCCATGGATGACATCTGTTCGTGGTATGAAGTTTATAATCAAGTACTAAATTCTGGAATGGTTCCTCCTGAAAACTAGAATATTAGGCAAAACTATCTATATACATTTGAACTTGAAAGAACGGATCCATCTACAGGATATGTTTAACTCTGTAATTAAAATTCTAGTTAGGATTATCTGTGTATAAATGTTCTTGAAAGGAACAGATCTATTATAGGCACATGTTCATTTCTGTGGCTAAGATATTAAGAAAATCTAACTATGAATAATTGGAGTTGAGTAAGTCTGTAATATATAAATGTTTAGGTGTATCTCTGTAATTAAAATTCAGAAAAATCGTATCACTTAGTGGAGACTTCCTTTCTAGTATAACTTGGAATTGAAGAGAAATATGAGACGTCACGAATCTTATGGATCACATATGGATTTATATTTTATACATATATATTTGGAAACTGTATAGGCATCATAGGAAACCGGAAGTGGACTATCTACAACAAAAAAGGTAATATGATATATGTTTGTTCTTGTATTATATGAATTATATACTGATCAATAGTATGTATCAACAACATGCAAACGACATGCTAGATATGTAAAGATCGGTGAAATGGAAAGTTGAAGAAATTTGGAACCTTTTATATATATATATATTATATCAGATGCTAGAATCGAAAGTATAATCCTGGGAATTTACATCTATCATGAGATCTTATGCATTTCAATATTCCAAATTATGTAGTGGAATTTCAATCAGTATAAACCTTAAAAGAAATATGGAAAGAACAAATTCCTTTGGAGCAATTTACCCTTTCAACATTCAAAATCTGTGGCAGAATATAAATTGGTCCAACCCTTAAAGAGATCCAGAAATGAATCTCAAAAGTATTAGATTCATTTATAGAAGTGCAGTCTCATAGTCATGGGTCGGGTAATAAAACTATAGAAGCCATTGACTTCAATGACACAGAATGATTTACGCTGGAGAACTTAAGTTTTTAGATACACATATAACTATGTATGCATACATGAATCTATTCATATAATAATAACAAGACCTACTTTAAATGAAAGCAGTTAATCAACAATTGACACAAGTAAAGATTTCATTAAATTTGAATCACTGTATAGTCTACCTCTATCGTGTTTCAAAATATAGATATATGTTTGGAATATCTCTACATAGAGACTAGAAACGAAAAACCCCAATAGAAGAAAGGAAATTATAACTCATATTTAACAAAAAATATTGTACATCTAATTAATTGGGTATTAGTCTTATGCCAAGAATGCCAGAGTAATAACCCAACATCACTAGGACTTCTCCATATCTCTCAAAGAGTTCTCTTGTTAGAAACCAGAATACCTTTCTGAGCAAGACCCGAATTTAATCTAGTGTCATATTCCACATAGACCTATAAAGGAAACAAAGCATTCAAATTAGTCATGGGATAGAGGTCTTTTCAAAACTCAAATTTCATCAAACATATAAGATAATGATTGGGTATAAACTTTTACTTATCTTCGTTTTTCCATAGGTAGGCTTCCAATCCATGTCACATCCGTCGATAGACCGAAAGGGGATGAGCGAATGCAATCAAGCTGATGGGTACCCTCACATCATACAAGGCCCCATCATTAGTTTCAATATCCAGTACAAAGACATGGGTTTTACAAGAAATGTGTTGTCATAAATGTACAAGAGTTCTGACACCGAATCGAGCAAACATTGAACAAAGGACGATTTTAATATAGTTATAAAGAGGAACAGATGAGTTGTAGAGAATATATTAAACATGAATTTCGTAAGGAAATATAGTCCATACACTGATAATATGAGAAGGTCTATTTTCTTTAAAACACAGGAACCTATTTAAAGGAAAAGGAAATTTAATTTAAACACGGAGTAAAATAGATACCCTTCTCTATATGGTCAAACCGCGGCCAAGGTCAAATAAATCTCGCAAAATCATTATCTGTGGCATGATATAGGAATTATGAACTCGAGAGGTATCGCTAATTCATGATCTATGGAAGAAATTTATGAACGTTTATTCGTTCTTCTCTGTGGGGGTTACGGGATTTTGATGAGGGAAGGGTACAGTCGAAAGAACTCATAGAGGTGGGTAGACAGAGCTAGGTTAAGGAAACAATATTCAATCATTACACAGGGAATACCCAAGCACGACAGAAATCATTGTCAAAGCCGACCATATGACAGTTCACTAACATCGGTAAACTAAGATGTAATTACAGTATGGCTTCCCCCTAACAAATAACTTCTTAGATGGAACCCTGAAGAGGTCTCATAATACTCAGTATCAAATGATGATACAACACAGTGAAGAAAAGTGGGAAAGACAAGGATAAAGGCATACTACTTACGAACAACCCTTGGAAGTACCAAGAAAACAAGAGCACAAAGTATCAAGCCTTTCGGGTAGGAGTGCGATAAGTAGATCTACTCACCAGTAGCAAGGAAAAACCCATAATGCTTCTTTCAAGTTTTAGTAATGAGAAAGTAAATTACTAACAGTCAAAATGTTATAGTGATAGCGTGTATCTTACCAGGAGGTTGAGTAAAAGACATCGCCTCCATCAAGGAAGTTACTCAGTCATCCTTTCCCTTCACCAAGATTACGAAGTCATAGAGCCAAATTCTCTGAGAACCTTCTCGTTACAGAAGTGAAACTGCTATAACCTAAAGAAAACCTTATCGCATAGAATAAATGTTGTTGGCACGAAAGAAGGGTCAGACCATGTGATGAAGGAAACTTAGTGCATCCATAATGGATGAAGGGTCAGGTGATAGCCTCGACTTTTGCACACACCATGGCCATTAATGGCCTAGCCAAGGTTTAACTCTCGACTGACTTGTTCCTACCCTTTCAATTAATGGATTACGGATTAAAGAAGTGCCTATGCATTTAATGGAAGTTCTAACTCTAACCAACACTAACTCTGTTAATACAACTTTTAGTTGGAGTTTCATATGGAACAGGTGGAGTCAACGAACTACTAGCACGGGTAATTTGGCTTCAAAATAATTGTTACATCAAAAATTAAACTGGGAAGCACTTACCCCAACCACATCCTTATCGGATTTGTTTTCAAGAGACCTGTTATTATTTCAAATATGTCACAGAGGGGTATAACTCGCCCCTTTACCTTTATCCTCAATACGTGAGTTCTTTGATCAAGGGTTGTTACACATAAGGCTTAGGGACATAAGTCCCAAAATCCTTCATAGTGGTAAGCCAATATAGATATGAAAGTAAACATAATCTGCAGGACTATAAGTGAGTTTTGGAACGCGGAGTATGCACATCTTGTAACATTTATTCAAAGGTTTAAGTTGGGTAGTAATTTTAGTCGACGTCAGCTAGGACTCTTTTACTCTTAATGATGAACCCATTTAAGGATGAATGCATAAAAAATAAAAAAAATTGACAGTTTTTGAGGTCTATTACAACATGTAAGACTTTTGCATCTAGGGTTGGAGCCAAACCTTTGAGAAAACATAGAGTATTTCTTCACTCAATATTTTGGGTAGGTGTTGGGCCAAAATTATCTGGGAAAACAGAAGAAATAATTTTGAATTTACCATCTAATTTTACTGCCCACCTCTAATTTATGAGAACCCATGAGGGATTTCATCATGCTAGTTAGTAGGCTATATGGTGAAAAGGATTTCTCGTATATGCAGAAGCATTGGGTTCCCTCGATACACCAAATGTTGAAGAAGGCAGTTGTAATATAGGTGACTAGAGAAAATGATTGTTATATTTG
The DNA here is from genome assembly GCA_010110895.2 of Picea sitchensis. NCBI lineage: Eukaryota > Viridiplantae > Streptophyta > Pinopsida > Pinales > Pinaceae > Picea > Picea sitchensis. The sequence continues at coordinate 14,028 of SNQJ01S0092904.1, read as the reverse complement.
AGTAGAACAAAGGTAGAAAAAGACCTTATAGAAGTTTTGTGGGTTTATATAAGTTTCATGTTTCATGGGTTTATATTACATCATGATCTAAGGAAACAATCCTTACCCTTCTTGAATTCATGCTACACATGTGGGGTAGAACCAGTGGTAGAAGAACCTTGTTTCTGATGTAATGAATTTTGGTGACAATAATGATTGTGTTCATGGTTCCATTTTGACCATAATTTCAAGTTTTGGTACCTCCAAATTCATCCATATTTTACAAAAACCTAAAATCCACCAAATTGATTAGAATTACCAAAAGTTGAAACCCAATTGAAATTGTTGCAAGAGGGTTGTTTTGTGTATATATTTTTTGACTTTGTATTAGGCCAATAGATAGCACCACAAAATCCAACAACCAAGAGAAGAAGGCTTTGCAGCAATAGCTTCAAATAGATGGCACAAAGATGCCTGATATTGTTCTTTCTTTCTTCAATGTGTTCATAATTTCTACAAATTGATACCCATAAATAAAAAAATGGTTTTTCCTCCATATGATGGGAAACATGTCAATATGATACTGACATTATTTGTTAATTTAAAAGGATGACTCATTTCAACTAGTTAATACAATTCCATATGTAAAGGATGAGATAGAAAATAATTCTGACTCACAAATTTCCTTTTAAATTTGAATTGAATTAATGTTTTTGAAAGCATTTGATATTTAATCATGGCTAGTTGTATTATCTCAACTAGTGGGATGCTAGAAATGATCATATGGGTGGATTATTCCACCTTGCAACTCGATTGGCATTCCACCTTAAGACTAACCCTCCTAAAAGTTCTTCAAAATCCACCAAATTTGTTTTTCAATCTTTTAGAAAGGAAGACAAAAATTCTGCAGCTTTACAGCCAACACACATAATTTCTTGGAGAAGCAAGACATCTGGTTTGTAAATTGCACACATTCTTTTTAAGGCTTGTTGTAAATTTTATAGGGGATTCAAGGCTATAGGAATACACATGTATTCCTATATTCCTCATACCGTCCTCACTTTTACATACAGATCTTGAAAACCGAATAAAACAGGGGATTTCATTTTCAACTATCTAAGAGCATGGAGGGGATTCATTTTGGGTATTGAAACATTTCATTGGAGCTTAAGCTACCTTATCCACAATGAATTAAGGATGAAAAATGGGAAATTATTAGAGATTGGAGAAGAATGAAATGACATTTAACTAGGAGTAAACTTAATGGTACTTGAGGGTTTCCCCCAAAAAACAAGAGTTTATTTACATGGAATTGATTTACCTTTGTCAGTAACTTCGAATGGAGAAACAAATTTCACTGTAGAGGAGAAGGAAGTCAATATGATATTTGAGTCTCCAAAAAGATTGAGCATTGTCCAAAGTATGACTATATTGCAATTGCTTGCTAACAAAGATCAAGCTCTATTGCTAACAAAGTGGCTATCCTAGGATCATTTAGAGCACCTAGAGATATCAAGGCCATAATTCTCTAGTTTATCACAACTAATACTCTACAAAGAAAATCAAAACCATAACTAAGAAAAGAATGTGCAACTATGAAAAAAGAGGCAGCAAAACCCTAACAAAGAAGTGAATAGGGGTCATGAAAAATCTCATGATGAAGCTAGGTTTAAATATAAAAACAAAACTAGGCATGCAAGTAGATTCAATTAAAGGATGTAATAGGATTGGAAAAATTTATTTATATGTTAACTTTGTTAAAATATTTATCTCATTGATTTTTTATAATTTTATAATATTTTTCTTATCATAATCTTGCATCATATAGATTATTTTCATAAAAAATAATGCTTATGTCATGGCAGGAACAATGAATTGAGTTTCATTATTGTACTATACAACAAAAAGGTGATTGGATTACAATGCATTCCTTTGGAAAAGATGATCATCATGTGCAAAGATATATCTGGAAGATGTTGATATCATCATGTGATTATGGTTTTCTTTCATATATGGATTTAACAAAGGCTCTTTGGCCACCTCAAGATTTACCCTCTAGACATATTAGTTTAACGTTTCTAAATGTGTAGCGAAATTTGAGTTCTTTGATGGATGGATATTTAGTTCCTTTCTAGTTCCATTGGAAGTGAGTGGTAACATTTATCAAGGGAAAAAGGACATTATCCTTATCTCATGCTTAAAAGGAACAAAGAACACCCTTGATCATTTTTGGTGTTCTGACTTTGTGGGAAATGGGATATATTTAGAATCACGTGCAAGGGTCACAAAAGAGAAAGGGGTATCATATCTTGTCAAGGGATAAAATCTAAAATTAAAATTACGGTAATCAAGAAGAGAAGAAATTCAATCAAGATGACCCTAAGAAAAGACATAAGGGTTGAGAATGTCATGGACTATATGGGGAAGGCCTTGATTAGGAGGTTTTACAGAAGAAGGTTCAATGGTTTGAGCTTAGATGTTTGGCTACAAAAAGAATGGGCTCCCATTTTTCACATTCTTTCTAAGGATCAGATTGGGTTTATTTTTATAAGTGAAGAGGATGCATTAAATATATCAAAGGGCCAATGGTTTTAGGGAATGGCATAATTGTATTTGATTCCTCGGTCTATTTATTTTGAGCCTAGATAAATTCCCTATAAACAAAATCGAATATAGGTCAAATTGTTGGGAGTGCCTATTGAGTTCTCATTGAAGAAGGCAATCAAAACTTCAAGTGATTCTATTCGAAGAGTTCTAGAGGTGGATCTCTTCTTATTGACTAAACCTTACTGGATGGTCACTTGTGTTTTGGTTTAGGTAGAGATGGCCAAGGACATGGCAGATGTTGTGGATATTTTGGTGGGAGACAATAGTTTTTCCCAACTTTTGGATCATAGAAAAATCCCATTTCATTGTGTCTAATGTTATTATTATGGACACATGATCAAAAACTATACAAAACCTTTCTCTAGAAATGTATGGTGTAGAAAGGAGACTTTACATGATGGAAGGATATCCAATGAAAATTTTTGACAAGGGAGAGATCCAATAAATGAAGAGGGGAGGAATATGGAAAAAGGTTTTATAGTAAGGGTTTTTGAAGTGACTTAGGAGGTTTAAACCAATGGCGAGCCTAGTGCTAAGGGTATGATTGGAGCATTTTAAAAGGATGACTTATCATTTCATCAAGCATTCTATCAAGCATTTCATCAAACATTCTATAAAGCATTTCTATCAAGCATTTCATCTAACAATTAGCATGCACACTCAAGAGATAGGAGAAAGAAGTCAAACCATTTCCTCTGGCCATGTGCCCTCCTCCAGTGAAAAAATGTGTTCCCTCCTCCTCTGTAAATCCGTCTACCCTAGCCTCCTCCTGCATGCCCTCATCCCGTGTGCCTCTCCCTCCTTCTCCTCCTTATCCCCCTTCCCTATCCTCCGCCCATGCCCAAGCCTCCTCCCGTGTGCACGAGTGTATAGTGGTGGTGGTTGTTTGCAGCTCTACATGCGACTGTATAGGGGGACTGTGGTGGTGTATGACCGTGCCCTAGAAAATGGTTGTGGTGGTGGTTGCTTGTAGCTCTGTGAGAGTGTATAGTGGGACTGTGGTGGTGTATGACCGTGCCCTAGAAAATGACTGTGGTGGTGTATGACTCTGCGCATGAGTGTATAGTGGCTCCGTTTTGAAATCATATGTTTTGTTTTGTTTGTATACTTTGTTTTATTTTCGTTTTTATTTTATGTTGTTTTGATTTTCGTTTTGATTTTTTGTTTTTTTGTATTATATATATAATATATATTATATATTATATATATATTATAATACCAGACAAGACTATAACTATAGACAAGACTCTAGACAAAAGATAAACTAAAAAGCACTCAAATCGGCCTAGATTATAACTCTTCCAAAATCTTCCATCTAAATCATTGGGGGCCCACCGAGAAAAGAGAATAAAGAGAAGGAGTAGGGCTTTCCAAACACCTACTCCAAAGAGTGTTCTTGTTGCTAAATAGGTCTTGACCATATCCTACAGAAAGGATTTTAATCTCCCTAATTGGTTAAGGAAATTGCTCCTTATCAAAATGAAACTCAAAGTCATAGGACTTAGTCCCAGATTCAAAATTAGTGTGGAAACCTACTTTACTAATTCATTGGCTTGTTTCTTCATTAATAAAAGAAAATATGAACAAATGGGACTATTTCAATAAATTAGATAGGGATTCCCTCTGGTGTCATCCCTATATGTTTTGGCTATAGAGGGCCTTTTCTATCTACTTTGTTGTAAATTCAAACATCAACTACTTCATGGGACTCGCCTCTCGGAACCAAAGATAGGGCAGTTGGTTAGTGGAAATTTCCTAGATGACTCCTTCCTAACAATTCTCAAGGAGCAACCATCATGGATACACATGGTTGAGTGTTTGGATACTTGAGAGGTACAATGTAGTACAAGTTACAAGGTGACACTTCCACATTATGCCCTATTGAAATCCTCTTTTATGAGTCTGAAAGGCTTCATTGAAAATTTATACAAGGAAGGGTCGATCAACCCTTACATAGTAGGAAAAATAACAAAAAAGATTAATTGGAAATATGAATCGATAAGTTGTGATTAACCCTTCCTTGTTCCTGACCTAGTGATATACCATTATGTGAGACAAAGATTTTATTGAAATGGAACAATTATCATTATGCTCCCAATGCAAATCTCTTCTTTGAGTTTGAAAAGGCTTCACTGAGATGTTATACAAGGAAGTGTCAGATGACTCTTCTAGAATAAGAGATATAACAAAATTGATTAATTAAAAATCTAAATGCATAAGTGGTGGTCATTCCTTCCTTATTCTTCACCTAAAGAGGTACTATTCTAGGATACTAAGATTTGACTGAAATGGAACAATTCTCTATAAAATGGTTTGTCTACCCTTCCACATTATTCCCCCAACAAATACCTCTTCTATTAATTTTAAAATGATTCGTTGAAAATTTATATAAGGAAAGGTTGACCTATTCTTCCAAACTAGATCAAATAACAATAAGGATTAATTTAAAATATGAATCCAAAAGGAGTTCCTAACCCTTTTTTATTCCTCCCTTAAAGAAATACCAATCCAGGAAATGGACAGTTAACTAGAAGGGAACAATTATCTATAGAAGGGTCAATCGACCTTTCCAAATTATTCCCCTAGTGCAAACCTCTTCCATGACTTTAAAAAAGGTTTCACTGAAAAAATTGTATGATGAAGGATCAACTGACCCTTTGACCCTTCTAAATTAGGTTAAAGAATGACAAGGATGAATTAAAAATATGAATGCAAAAGGGACAGTTGACCCTTACTTATTCTTCCCCTAAAGATATACCATTTTACAAATGGAGAGTGGAATATAATGGAACAATTATCTATAGAATGTACATCCAACTTTCAAATAATTCCCCAAACATAAACCTCTTATGGGGTTTCACTAGTTAGGCAATACTATACTATATGAGTTCACATTGGGGGGTTTAAAACTCTAAAAACATGAAAACATTATATTTCCTATTATATAGGGGTCGGAGGATATTTTTAATATATTTAAAACATATGGATATGAGAGAAGGATTAGAATTAGGTATCAATAGGTTTTAATGTGACAATTAAAAATGTCACAGAAATAATATATACCTATTATATCTATGGGACATAGGTGGTTTTTTAATATACCCCCCAATCTCCATGAACCTTGAATTAAATGGTATCCCCTAACCCAATCACTCCCTCACACATTATGACCGAAAAAATCATGTTAACCCCTAAATCATTATTTCCACTGACCACTAATCCACCAATATTACTTTGAACACACTACATTATTACCTAGAAGTGGGTTTCGTGTATTTTGAACTGAAAGTCATCGAGGGGCTAATGGGGTTGTTGGGAATAAAAGAAAGGGTCAACATGGGCACCAAATGGAAAAAATAGGTGTTAACTATACGAACCCATGAAGGCACAAAATGATTGTTGTAAGCAAGGACTTCAGCTCACCTAATGAGCATCCATTCACTGGGAACAAATCAAATACTCCACTAGATTAGGGTTTATGTTTTACATGATGAATTGATGATGGAAGAAAGTGGGTGTGCAAGTCAAATTTGAGTCCATAAACCCTCCCATGTCATTAAGGCCCCATTCACAAGTCATTGTTGCCTGTGTCTAGTCCTAGTACAATTTCCTTGTAAAATTTATATAAGATATTTGGGGAATGATAATTTTGAAGGTGCTAGGCCTATTCCTACACACCATGGCCATATCACCTCTCATTGACAGTGTGTGTATTGATCCCTTTTAGTTTTGGGTTGTTAGTTTTTCCAATTGCATGCACCTTTAGCAAGTGCCATGAAAAATCCCTTTATACCTTTTTGCCAAAATGCCAAGAATACCTAACCTTATTTGTCTTTGTGTGCAGGTACTA
>SNQJ01S0092902.1:6002-25389 GCA_010110895.2 Picea sitchensis | reverse complement strand
TGTTGTTCTCTGTGTATTGGTGCTGAATGATAGGCTCATGAACGTTTGCTTCCTGTTATACATTTGCTTTTATATGTTGTGTATGTGATTTCATGTATGAATTGAAGTCTGAGAGGGAGATGGAATGAGTTTCAATTGTTTCTTTATTTGAGCCAGAGAATTCCTGCAAGGAGTGCAGTTGAAGTGTCTACAAGGAGTGCGTTGACAGAGGGTTTAGATAGAGATAGTTTTTGTTCTCATTCATCCAGAAGTGCAGTTGGTCACAGGAGCCGTGCAAGGAGTGCACAGGCCGGGTAAAAGTCTCAAGGTTGCAAACCTGAGTGAAGCATTTGACAGATTGTTGCTGCAGGTGTGTGCAGAGTCAAGTGACTTCAACACTTCAACGTTGTTGAAGGTTTTCCGCAAGGAGTGCGTGCAAGAGTTTTCTTGAAGGACTTGAGGTCATGGGGAAAATCTCAGGAGGGATAGGACCTTCAAATTTGTTGAAGGACAACGTAGAAAAGTTGTGCCTTGAAGGTTGGCAAGAAGCGTCGCAATTTTGCACGCAGGTGGATAAGTTTTGTGGAAGAACACTTAGTCATTTCATGGATTGCATAAGGAAGAACGGACGGTCGATATCTTCCAGGGAAAATCAACGAATCACCGTGAGTCGTTGGATCTCGTGGGGGTGAAGGGGGATACTACAGATATTCCCATAGTGTTTAAAGCTCAGAAGGGGCAGAGCCATTGATCCAAGCCAGCCAGGGGAGTTGGATTATTCGCGAAATCGCTTATCAGGATTTCGTAAGAAAGGAATCGAAGATTTGGTAACGGGAGTCGCGAAATCACGATACGTGATATCCCGACGGCTACAAGTACAGTGTGGGGCCACATGAGTTGGTGGTGGACAGGTAGCACAATGTATCGGGGTTCGGGAAACGTAAAGTCCCGAAACATTGGACATCAGGATTCGCGATCCCGCGAAGTCCGAAATCCCGACGAGGTGACGGGACTGTTGAAAATTCAAAGCCGCGAGCTCATCGGAGTTTCGGCATATAGAGACTTGGGAGTCGGAGAACCGAGTTGCTCGACACCACGAGTGTCAAGATCCCGATAGAGAAAGTCCCGACAAAGGAACGGAAGGGTCAACGTTGACTCATATCGGGTCTCAGAGATTCGAGAGTCCTACGCTCGATCACTGACCTCGCAAGGTTGTGAAGTCCAATTCCTTGATAATTAAAGAGAGGGGGAGTCACGCAAAGAGATCTGTGGGTGCATATTTCCTGATAGGGAAATAGAAGGACCAGTTAGTGTTCTTCGGGCCGAGGAAAGAGAAGATCCTGTGAGCAGGCGTGCCTTCGGGTGCGACACTGCGTCAATGTTGCAGCAATGGAGAAGTTCAAATACAATGACCTCAATGTTATGATTATCATTTTGGACTCCATAAAATACCACTTGATACCTTATATAAAAAATCTTGACTCATCGAACAATATCTATGATGCCCTAACTAATCTCTATACAATTAGAAATGTTGTTCAAATGATGAGTTTGAATAATGAGTTATGTGGCTCCAAGATGACGAAGGATGATACTGTGACGTCATACTTTGTGAGGATATCTCAACTAAGAGATCGACTCCAAGCCATTGAAGAATCCATTTCATAAAAGGAAGTTGTGACTATAACACTCAATGGTCTTCCAAGATCATGGAATGTATTTGCTTCAAGTATGAACACAAGGAAGGAATTTGCTACATTTGAAGAACTATGGACTTGTTGTGCTCAAGAGTAATCAAGGATTACCTCTCAAAACCAAAAGGATGAAGATTCCCAAGCCTATGCAATAAGATTCAAGAAGAATGGAAGCAAGAAGAAGTTTGGATTTCAGAACAAGAAATCTGGATATGGCCAAAGGTACAATGCTATGGTTTCCATGAGTATGGCCAATACAAAGATCAATGTCCTAAATTAGCCAAGAAGAACAATAGAAGATACCATGTGTGTGTTTTTGATGTAAATGATGAGGAATCATCATAGAAGATCAAGAATAAAGGAACATATTACAACTATTATTCAACCCTTTCAAGATCTTTTGAATAAGAAAAACAAAATGTGGCTAATTGATAGTGGAGCTTCTAGACATATGACAGGGGAACATGTGAATCTATCAACCATGATGGAAAAGAGAACCTCTTATAGACTGGAGCTTGGAGACAATAAATCATATGCAGTCAAGGGAATTGGAAAGGCGTCCATTGAGTTTAAATCAGGTAACAATGTTCATCTCAATAACGTTTTATATGTACATGGTTTAAATAATAATTTGGTCTCCATTTCTTGTCTAAAAGACAAAGGAGATAGAATAGCCTTTGTGGATGGAAAATTTCTTGTACGACCTAAGGGCTCTAACATAGACAATGCTATAACTATTGGAGTTCGTGAAGGGAGACTATATAAGCTCCTAAGTCAAAGTGCTCAAGCTCTTGTACATGAAGAAGTCAATCCTAGCGAGTTGTGGCATAGAAGGTATGATCACCTTCATTATCAAGCATTACCATCGAAAATGGTAGTAGGTGTACCTGAATTACAGTCAGTACATGAAGTTGTATGCAGAGGATGTGCGCTTGGGAAAAATATAAAGAGGCCATTACCAAGTAGTAAAAATAGATCCAAAGAAATCTTGAATTTAATACACTCAGATGTATGTGGACCTATTCCAGTGAAGTTGCTAGGAGGATCTCATTACTATGTAACATTTATTGATGATTTCTAAAGAAAGACTTGGTTATACCAGTTGAAAACCAAAGATGAAGTATTTAGAAAATTCCAAGAATTAAAAACATAAGTTGAAAATTTGACATGTAAGAGGATCAAGACTCTAAGGTTTGATAATGGAGGAGAATACACCTCCAAAGAGATCGTTTATTTTTGAAAAGAAGATGGGATTAAGAGGGATCTAATTGTCCTAAATAATCCTCAACAGAATGGCATGGAAGAAAGGAAGAACAGATCTATTGAAGAATATGTTAAGGCAATGATGAATGACCAAAATCTATCCATGTTCTTATGGGGAGAAACAAATATGGCAGTCATGTATGCTCAAAATATAAGTCCTCATCGAGTATTGAAGGACATGACTCCATAAGAGGATTTCTCTGGAAAGAAGCCAAGTGTTGAACACTTGAGGATATTTGGCTATCCAATGTATGTTCATGTTCCTAAAGAGAAAATGAAGAAGTTGGATCCTTCAGGAAATAAGGGCATATTCATTGGATACAGTGAGTCATATAAAGCCTACAAAATTTACATCCCAGGTCAAAAGAAGGTTGAATTTAGTAGGGATGTGACTTTTGATGAGAATATTGCTTTTAGGAAATCCATTGAAGATTCCATGGACTCCAACAAAGAAGAGGAACATGAAGTTCCCTAGGAAGAAAGCACAGGTTCACCTTTACATCTTAATGAAGAACCAATTGAACCTGTATATCCAATTGATGTTTCAAAGATCAAGAAGAGACCCACATGGGTTAAATCCACCTTGCAAGAAGAAGAAAGACATAAATCTCCAAGTGGTACCTTCAGGGAAATCAAGAGACCCAAAAGACTCTCTGGTTATGCGACACTCATGAAAAAACCTGTGAATGTAGAACCTTCCACCTTTGAAGAAGTTGTCAAGAAAGAAGAATGGAAGGAATCCATGATGGAGGAATATCAGTCCATCATGAAGAATGATGTATGGGAGATTGTGCCAATACCTGAAGGGATTTCAGTAGTGACTTCAAAGTGGATCTATAATATCAAGCATGTGGTAGATGGAAGCATTGATAAATACAAGGCAAGCTTTATCGCTAGAGGTTTCTCCTAGAAAAAGGGAGAAGACTATGATGATACGTTTGCACTTGTTTCCAAATACACTTCTGTCAGATCCATTATCTCTCTTGCAGTATCTACGGGTTGGAGTCTTCACCAGATGTATATGCAGACAAATTTTCTGAATGGAGTGATTGAACAAGAAGTGTTTATCAAGCAACCTCAAGGTTTTGAGGTTCACTCTAGAGAGTCTCATGTTTGCATATTAAAGAAGACCTTGTATGGACTCAAGCAAGCTCCAAGATCTTGGTATGCACAAAACGATAGTTATTTGACAAGACTTGGATTCTCCAAGAATTATGCAGATCCAAACCTTTACGTCAAGATTGTGAATGATGCACCTATGATTTTGCTACTATATATTGATGACTTGTTTCTGAAAAGTGAAGAGCCTCTCATTATTCAGTGTAGGAGGGAGCTAGCCTTTGAATTTGATATGAAGGATCTTCATCTTATGCACTATTACTTGGGATTAGAAGTATGGAAGAATCCCATAGAAATCTTCCTTGGTCAAGGGAAGTATGCTATGAATATCCTTCAGATATTTGGGATGATGGATTGTAAATCCATGGCCACTCCCATGGTGACGAACCTAAATAAGTTGAGAGACTCAGGTTCCACGCCAACAGATGCATCCATGTACCAGAAGTTGATTGTATCACTAATGTATTTGGTAAATACTAGGTCGAGTATATGCTTTGTTGTGAATATGTTGAGCTAGTTCTAGGTGGAATCGAGACATGAGCATTGGATAGATGCAAAGCATATTCTGAGGTATCTACATGGGACGTTGAACTATAGTTTGAGATATGTCTCAAACAATGATGTACAATTGCAGGGATATACAGATTTTGATTAGGAGGGGAGTGCAGATGACAAAAATAACACTTCAAGTGTATGCTTCAGTTTGGGCTCTGCTATGATATCTTGGACTAGCAGGAATTAGAAGTCTGGCGCACTCATCACAACAGAGGCAGAGTATATTTCATCTTGTGAGGCTTGCATGGAAACAATGTGGCTTTGTAAGATGGTTTTTGCACTATTTGATAAGGTGTTGGATTCGACTGTGATAATCAAAGTTGTGGGAGGATTTCAAAGAACTTGGTGTTCCATGACAGGTCAAATCACATTGAGATAAAATACTGCTATCTATGTGATAAAGTCTAGAAGGGAGAAGTGAATCTCCAATACATCTCCACCAATAAGTAGACAATTAACATTTTAATGAAGCCTCTGTCTAGGATGAAGTTTGTACACTTCAAGGACAAGCTAGTTCTTATGAAGATTTCTCCCTTGGGTGAGAGGGAGTGTTGATGATTGACATCATGGATAGTCAGTGTGTTATTGGATGGTTAGTCTAGGATGTGCATATTGTTGGTGGAAATTATCATGGTGGAGAATGGTCCAGGTTGTGCATATTGTTGATGCACCATGAGCAGACATTTTCATGGTGGAAAATGGTCCAGGACGGTCACTCTCTTGGGGATCACATGGTAGAGGGTTACTCGATGACCCATGTGGTGAAGGCCCAATCAGGTTGAATGGTTCGCCTCCCATTGACACCGCAAGTGTGGGAGGTTGGTGTAGTATGTTGATCTCTAAGACACACATGAAAAGAGGGTTACTCCATGACTCATGTGGTGTTTTGATTAGAGATTGGTCTGAGAGGTGTGGTCTCAGAATCCCATGGTGTGGCTTTCAGCATCTTGGAGACGTGTTTTATTCTATGGAGGGTTACTCTGTGATCCATATGATAGAGGGTTACTCTATGATTCATATGGTTAGAATAATGGTCTCAGTATCCCATGACATGGTTTTCAACATCTGTGAGGATGGTTATTTTTATGTGATCCATATTATAGAGGGTTACTCTATGATTCATATGGCTAGAAGAATGGTCATGGTGGTTACCAGTCACTCTATTGAGTGTGTGACAACTGTGGGTTACACAAGGTTTAGCACTTGACTTATTCAACATCATGCCCAATTATTCAACTTGAGTATGGCTCTATGAGATGGAGGGTTACTCCACGAGATGATGATTATATGTCATGTTTTATGACAAGTTGTTGCAAGTTATGCAGATGATGATATTTTGATGTAACCTTTCACTAGATAGATTTGTCAACTTGAGTACAAATTAGTTGTTTTTTATGAATACCTTTCTAGTTAAGAGGGAGTGTTGAAATTGTAACTATGATTNTGACAAGTTGTTGCAAGTTATGCAGATGATGATATTTTGATGTAACCTTTCACTAGATAGATTTGTCAACTTGAGTACAAATTAGTTGTTTTTTATGAATACCTTTCTAGTTAAGAGGGAGTGTTGAAATTGTAACTATGATTCTTCATAATATTTATTATTGGTCTCATTTTTATTTTAAAGCATATTTAAATGCTCGAGAAATGTAAAAGTTATTTTTGAGTCAAACCCTCATTTGTATTTTTCAGAGGGAAAGTTTTGTAAATTTAAATTTTGTATTTTGGCTCATTGGCACCTCTCCAAGTCAATTCTGCCCTATTAAAGAGAACCTTCACCCTAGACAGATCATTATATGTTGATGGAAGAATCTCATTTTGACACACACTTAACTCTCTCTCTCAAGCGAGCTACTAGGAAATCCAAGAAAAGTTTTTTTTTTTTAAATTTGGCAGCATCAACAATGATTCTCCAATGAGAGGACGTATGGGCCACCCTGAGGCTAGCCATGGAGATTTGGAGAACCAAACAATATTGTGAGGTATTGAAAAAAATCAGGGGGAGCATACAACCTCTATGATTCAAACCAAAAGTTATGACGAACGAGATGTTATGTGATCTTGTGAGCCAAGATGTAAGTCTAATGCAAAAGTCAGAGGGAACGTATAACCTCTGTGAGCATATAAAGTCTAGTGCAAAAGTCAAGGGGAACACACAACCTCTGTGAGCATAGACATACTAGTGCAAAAGTTAGGGGGAACATACAACCTCTTTGAGCCTAGTCAATCCTTGTGAGCCATGAGTAAAAGTCCAGGCATCTAGCAAAATTTAGGTTGAACGTAAAATTTCTATGAGCTAGAAACAAACAATCTTCCTTATATTGAAAATGATGTAAATGTATTGATATAGTGCGTTGGCACGTGTAACACTATCCACCATGAATAAATTTGAATTTCCATGTATAAGAGTCAAGTTGAATGAGTTGTTAAACTCAAGTTGTAAAAGGTCAAGTTGTAAAAGTCGAGTTGCATAAAGTTGCATAAGTTACATAGTTGCATAAAGTTGCATAGTTGCATGTTGCATGCATGACATATTCATATTGAGTTAGTTCACATGCATTGCCAAGTCAAGGGCGAGTTGTAACTAAAGTCTCAATTCTAGTTCTAAATTCAAACTAAGTGAAGTATCTTGTCCAAGATCTATTTCAAGTTGAAGTTGAAGCATGAAAACAAGTTTCTATCTTTGACTCCTCTCCTTCTCCTCTCCATGCCTTTATAAGAAAAGGCCGACCCTCATTCTAATAATTGTGTTATGCAGTGCGAGGGAGAAAGAGTAGAAGGATGTGAGTGTTGATATATCAGTATAATAAGGTAGTGTATATATTAGAGTAATAAGGTTGCATATCTATCTGTTAGAGGGCAACAAAGTACACCTACAGTGTTGGTGTATATCAACCCAGAAAAGTGCAGCAAGATCATGTATCTGTGCTGGTCCTAGACAATAGAAAAGGACAACAAGCAGTTTGTAATAGTGTTGGTACATTTCGGTAGAGAAAGGGCAACAAGGTGTTGTTGTACTTATAGGTCATACATTCAGGTCTAGGTAATTTTGGCAAGCTCTTTAAGAGAAAACTTTCATGGTGGAATTTTTGTAAGTAGTCATACATTATCTTTGCAATAAAAGGAAATTGTTTTCTAGGGTTTTTCTCCTTGTATATGGTTTCCCCAGAGTACATGTATTGTTAATTTTCATGTTGGTGAATCTATGGTTATTGTTGTTCTAGTTTATGAATTATATTAAGCTAAGTATTGCAGAAATTAAAGAACATATCAACAGTTTAAAATCAAGCTCTTAATTCAACAATTTTGAGAATCTTTTTGTCCTTCTCTGTCTCTTCTTAAAATCGCATGTGTGGGATCTCCTTTCTCTATCAATTCACACGTGTGATGAATTCTCTATCTCTTAGTTCACATATTTTTGTCCTACTACTGCTACTGTGATTTATGAATCCTATGAGATCACACAATACTATTTGTGTGAATTTTATTTTCATGATTTTCTCCTACCATATGAAAGAGAGTTTAATCCTACACCTTATATAGGATACCTCTAGTTTCGGGCCTTTTTGTCCTACCTACTGCATCAAGTTAAGTGGAAATCATCCCAAGAAAATGTAGAAAGGAACCAAGCCACATGTGAGCTAAGATTTAGGGCAAAACCTTCTCATGTAAATTATTCCATTAGGGCTCAAAACCTCATTTCCAGGTATCCCGACCTTTCAAGGCCAGTTGTAAGCATTCAGACACAAGTAATTAACCAATGTGTCGGTGGTATCAATGATGCAACGTCTGCAGCCTTGGAGGGATGAAAAAGAAGATGGGATTCATAAACAGTGACAATCATAACCAGGAAACCCTTTGGTTTTCTAAACTTTAGAAGAGCCATGGGGTGATTCAATAGGTACATTCAGTGTATTGAATAGAGAGGCCCTTGATGGATTGGCCTGAAGTTTTATTTCCCTTTAATATGGTTACCTATGGATAAGTATTGTCCCATGTATGAATTGGTACTGATAGAGAA
This sequence comes from Picea sitchensis, assembly GCA_010110895.2. Lineage (NCBI taxonomy): Eukaryota > Viridiplantae > Streptophyta > Pinopsida > Pinales > Pinaceae > Picea > Picea sitchensis. The sequence continues at coordinate 16,758 of SNQJ01S0092902.1, read as the reverse complement.
AAATTGAGGTATAGAAGTTACGGTGTCAACAAGTTTCAGGGATGTTGGGGAAGAAACACACGAGGCATACCAACTTAGCACACTACACGAAACCTACTCTTGGGATAATCATGATCTCATATAGAAACTGGCTACATGAGGACATGCAGTAGGGCTAGTTGGGGGGGAGATGTTGGGCCCTTGAATTGCACCCTTTTTTCCATCCATTTACCCTGTTTTGGTGATACTCTAAGTCATCTTTTACCCTCTTTGACAATATCTTGCATGTGACTTCATGTTTTAACCCAAGGTACAAAAGTTTTATGAATTTCATTATTTAAGTAGTCATATAGGTTGTTAAGTGGTTTCTTACTTGATTTTGGGTTTACTAATGAGATGACTTGGGAGCATATACGTGCAGGCTAATAACAGGTTATTTTCATTGAAGAATTTAATGTTGTTACTCTTTTACAAGCTCATATGATGTCCCTTTTTGATATGTTGTCACTTCTATATGTTGTCACTTCTTGAACCATGATGTTGCCACTTCCACGATTCCATTGATACTTGAGCATTTGGTCTTCAACTGATGCTCAAGTATAGGATCAGAAAAACACCAGCGTGGCAAGGACGAGTCATCAAAATGGACAAAAGTACCAACTGTTGTAACTACTCGTGGTTTTGATGATGCAACAAAATACTCTATTTTGTACATTGGTTATAACAATAGGAATATACAATAGATCTTGTGCTATGTATTGATCAAATCGAGTATTCTAATTATAAAGACTATTATCTGGAGATGTATAAATAATAGGAGCCCTCTCAAGTTGAGGGGGTTGAAGAAGAAGAGAACAAAGTGTGTAGCAGAGTCTGGTGAACTCATTGCATCATCCTTTTTATAATATATGAGTATGTTGGTTCGTGCTAGTTGAGTATTCATTTGTGAGTTGTTTCACCAGCCCTGATTGGTGAAGGAAGGATGCCCTTCACTAATCATATGTTGCAATTTCATTTGTTCATTAAGTAGATTTAGCATAGATAGTTTCAAAATTTTAATTGTTGTAGTTATTTTTTATTCATGTGAGATTTTAATTTCTCTTGATTATATTTAATTGTATGGTCTGTTACTTGTAGAGTTTGATTGATTATTAGAGGGAATCGAGAATTCATGCCATTGTTGTTACTTTTGTTGGTTCAAGTTTCATTGGGATTTGTGTATCATTGGATTTCTTTTGATAAACATACTTTCTTATTAATTATAGCAGGTCCATTCTCTTTCAAATCATCATGAGTTTGTGAATTGATCAAAGATATTTTTGGGTTGCTACTTTCAATTTATTTCTAGAAAGAGTTGTGTGGGTTTAGAGTGATTTCCTTCTGAATGCATGTTGTTTGAATCATAATATTATTTTTATTCAAAATTGTTTGGATTAGTGAAACCCATTGGACACTATACACTTAGAGGGGGTGAGATAGGTGTGGGGCTCTTTTTGAAACTCCCTCTTGCACAAAAACTCATCAATTAGCATTCAACATTTATTCGTACCATTGTTGTCATTTATAACCAGTTAGATCAGAACATATCAACAAAAACTGTAATGTCCCCACCTCTTGGTGAGTAATGAGGGGAGACTTCGATTGGCACCCCACTAGGTCATAGTCTCACTTGAAGGGGAAAAGTCAAAGAAGTTAAAAGTTATATTTTTAAGTTGACTTAGAAGGAAAGGAAAGGAGTAAAATATAACTCAACGAAAGAATAGAATATTAACCCTAGAAGTTAACCTAACTCAACTCAAAGAATAAGAAGGAAAATTATAAGTAAGAGGATGGGGTGCACCTATTACTCATTACGGTTTTGGATTAGCATTTGCCTTATTATGCCAGAGCGACAGTTTGGGGGGTTTTTGTTGTACAAAACCTTGTGATAAACTCAGTGGTGAAATATCCCTCACCTTGTTCCTGTTGGTCTACCGGGGATGAAAGACTCCTCACACCATTCTAGTCTCGGGGCGGTTTATGAGGGAGGTTAGATCCGACATCACAGGGCCTAGATGATAGGCAGTTGGGTTTTGTTTGCGGGGGTAGGACCATCAGTTTTAGGGTTTTTCTGGAGGTTATCATCATTCTATATTTATATGCAGATTGGGACGTCGTGGACCCATAGGGTACGTCCAGTGATTCAGTAAAACTCAAATCAAGGGAGATCTGCTTGAGATATGAACCCGAAACTTCTCCCAGGTTCTCCTGTGATATATTCTTGAAGTTTGAGGAGAATTTGGAGGCCTCCTTCATTAGGTCCGAATTATCTAGGGTTTCGGTTATCTAGTGGGGTGCACCATTCACTGGAGGAATTTGGATCTACGGGGTTTGAGAGTGGATTTGGGAATTTGGACATGGGTTTTCTACGATTTCTTTCGGTGTCATTTGAAGTAATTCGGGGATGATTGGACACTTTTGGTATGAGGGAAAGAAGGTATTGTTGAGGAGCTTCATCATTCTAGCAGGGAATGGCACTTTCCATCTTGGAAGTTGAGCATTAATTAAACAGAGATGCCTTGATTTGGTCTTCATTGTATATCCTGACCCTTTGGAGGCTTATTTTGTATTAATGCGGGAGCATTTGTAGCAACTCATATCTATTGCTATGCAACGGCCATTTGAGGTTTATGCCGGATAAATACATGTGTATTGATCTTACATTGCTCATGATAAAAGGTGAATCTTTGTATATTGTGATCTCCATGTGTTGATAGATCTTGTTCACTTAATAAATCAATAAATTAGTAGTTAGTGATTCCAGAAAGAATTTGGCTTGGGATCATTCACAGTATATATATCAATATATCATCAACAAGTCATCATCACAATGAACACAAAAGAACACAAGATGTATGTACAATTTCCTTTTATTAGGATACAATCATTATGAGGTTTATCGGCAACAATTAGTTGGTACAACTCGTAGAGCACACCGCTCTATAATGCAAGACTTCGACACACCCTCGTACCAATTGAGATGAGGCAACAATCCTCAATAGATATCAATCGTCAGCGGTACGATATTAGTAGTGCTGACTTGTTACATTGCATACGGCTCACACAACGCGTGAGCGACCGATTAATATAATGCAACAGTGTATGCTTCTGAGCAACTAAGGTCTCTTTACTTCACATGCTCAGATCCCCTGCAACCCGCAATCACTTTCTCTTATATACTGCCTTGTCCAATGGCCCACATCCAATCTATACATCCAAGCGCTCCAATATCTTGCTCATGCTCCTCAACAAATCAATATGAAATCTATCTCAATCATTTATAAAAAACTAGTATACCATAACAATCATCTCACAACTGAATCACAAGGTTTCTCACTTCATCAACCAAATCAATCAAAATAAACCACATCATAAGTCATACCAAGAATGTCCTAAGCATTCACAACACATCAAACAATATCCATCAAGACAATAATGTAATAATACAAGTGTCTCAGGGTAGATGCAGTCAATCAGACAAATCTCTGTTATCCCATGCAGCTCACAGTACAGTCATCCGCTGTACACTCACCCTATACCTGACCCTCATACACACACACCCTATATACAAAAGGAAGAGCTGGCGTGGGCATCAAAAATAGGGTTTTCTATGAATACGAGAATTTTTCCGTCAAGATATTTGACATTGCCGAAACTTTGATGCATGAGATCCTTCTCACTCTCTTCCTGGAATAGATCTTCAATCATGCTCAAGAGATCCACTCCAATAAGATGCTCTCACAAGAGCTCTCATCAATACTCCAAAATATATATTCACAAGAAGCCCTCCATTGATCCACAAAGGATTCTCACCAAAAGTTCATTTTACAAAAGATCCTAGATTCTTGTTTATACTTTCATCTTCTAGATCACTTAACCCATTTTAGGTTACTTAGCCATTTCTAGGTCATAACCTATTTTCATACAGGGTTAACTTTCCATAAATAGAAGGTTTTGCAATACTTTATCATTTAAATATTCCTTCTTGATTTTGTCACTTCATTTATCATTTTAAATAATCTTTCTTGATTTTGTCACTTTACTTTATCATTTTAAATAATGATTTCTTCTTCAAGCACTTTGACTTCTTCGACCTTTGGGGCTTCAAAATAGCCATCATATGGGGTCCTTCAACTTCATAATTCCATAACTCCTCAACCATGAGGAGTTATGTAAAATTCAACCACCACTGGAAATGGCATGAAAGGCACTATCCATCTGGGATAGTTTCACCAACAACAGTGATCTTCATCTCATTGTACACACATGCAAGCATGGGCCCTTCAATCGTTCTTCTAGGATAACTCAATGTTAAAAGCGTCTTCGAGTGAGGACTCCACCACCATAAGGGGACCCTTTGGAGTTCATCCATTTTGTGCCTTATCAACCATGATAAAACAATAATTTCATCCATTTGTGCACCTTATCAACAATGATAAAACAATAATGATTCATCTTTGCATCAATTCACCACTGCATCATATATATCAACTGTGCATCATGTTTCAATGACAACTCATTGATCCATCTTTATCAATGCATCATATCAATGATCCATCTTTATCAATTGGTTTCCTCTTGGAAATCTATCATTCTCATCAAGGGCATCATATCAATGATCCATCTTTATCAACTGGTTTCCACTTGGACATCTATCATTCTCATCAATGCATATACATTGTTCATCAATTATCAATCAATCAATTACTTGACATCAATCAATCAAACCATTTGCATCAATGACATATGATCCAACAATCTCCCAAATAATCAAACCATTGGCATCAATGACAACATGATCCAACACAACCTTCCTTTCTTATGAATTTTTATAAGGTTTTAGATAGGACAACTTGGAGTTGTGTCTTCTTCAAGAAGAATTAATTGATAGAGTTTCCCATTCATTTACTGCATGATCATTTAGAATCGCCAACATTATAGAGGAAATTGTAGCCTTCATAGACTTTGCACATAGCCTTGAAATAAAAGTCAACCCCTGGTTTGACATTTAATGTGAGCGTTATTTAGTTGTCCTAAAAATACATTTAAAAATGCCAATAGGCAGCATGATCGAGAAACAAACAATGAATGTGGGTAGTGGGCAGGAGGTCCAGGTAGCGGGCAAAAAACCTAGGCAGTGGGTCTCGAGCAAGGATTCAAGCAGCCAATATATTTTTTTGGGTTTTTGTGCCTAAGGGAATAAGAACTTTTTTTTAGTGTTTAGACCCGATATTGGAGATGGAAACAACTGGGTTAAGGTATGAGGACCGGTTGGAGGGTGCCTCTAAATTTTTTTCGTGGAAATAGCATATCATGTTTCTGATGAGGTAGAAAGTACTATGGAGTCATGCAAAGACCACAATGACCACGCCAACAAATCCTGCAGAGCTGGCCAATCATAAGGAAAGCAAGGCCACGACAATGTGGATGATCTTAGATTTGGTGAGGGATCATCTTATTCCTCATCTATCTAAGAAAAAGTCATCCCATGATATTTTCTTGACTCTGATGAATCTATTTCAAAGTAAGAACGATAACCGAAAGACAGTTTTGAGGGACTGACTTAGAAACACCAATATGTCCAAGATTGATTTAGTGACTAGTTATCTCACTAGGATCACTCAGGTTCATGATTAACTAGGGGAATTCGATGATAAAATGGCATATGTGGAGTTATTGAGGGTGGCCTTGAATGGTTTCACCAAGCCTTAGACTTTGTTCATCGAAGGCATCTTCTCTCGAGAGAAGCTTCTAGACTTCAGGTGATTTTTGGATGATTGCATCCATGAGGAGACTCATTGAGAGGATCTAGTAGGCCCACAAGATGATGGTGATGTGGAGAACCTTTCACTTTCCAATAAGGTAAGGAGGGAAAGGGGAAGGTTAGGATGAAAACATGTGGAGAATCATCTTCACAATCTAGCACAGGGAAGGACCTAAGTAAGGTCAAGTGTTTTCACTATCATAAGAAGGGACACTATGCTTCACAATGTCTAAAGAGGAAGAAGGGAGGAAACATGATGCAACCAGAAGTAGTTGCATTGGAAAGGAATCAAATGGATGAGTTTTCCAAGAAGTTTGAATAGACAGAGCTCTTACTTGTTTTCCATACTTCCTTGGGCACCATATCAGTTGGTGCATGGCTAATAGATAGTTGGGCCACATGTCATATGATAGGAGCATGGAAATTGTTGGAGAGAACATAGTCAAACTCATACATGCATGTGGAACTTGGTATGGGAACCAAGCATGCAGTGAAGGGATTTGGGATAGTTCCATTCCAGATGGATTCAGGAGGAGTGTTGAGAGTGACGAATGTGCTATTAGTGCTAGAACTCAGAAGGAGTGTGATCTCAGTCTCAACAATTGAGAAAAATGGATTTGACGTAGTGTTCCAGGATGGACAAGAGATGATCAAGCTCATACAAAATACTTTTTCTTGGAGTTAGAGAGAGGAACTTGTATAGGACAATGGGTCAACCTATGCAAGCTATGGAAATCAACTGGGGACAAGGAGTAGGTATCTCCAAACCTTGAGTCTCTTAGAGGGACTCAAACTTCATATTCAGGTGGGAAGGAGAAACCTTCCAAGTCCATTGAGAAGTAGTCATAGTATGAGATGACCATGCAGGATGCTCAGGAGTAGGAGGCCTTTAGGATCATGATCATAGGAAACTATTTGAAGCAGGGTCTAAGGGAGATGACATGGATATGGATCAACCAATTAGGTGGATTGGAGAGAAACCATAGTAGCATATTTGACAGGGAATATAGGGCCACCTCCAGGTAGTAAAAGTACCTTCCTCACTAAGAGGGAGTGTTGATGTTTTTGGTAGCATAAAATAGGTACTTCCACATGGGTATGTGTCAACACATGGGAGTCATCATTATTACCTCTCAGAATAATAGGAGATTCAATTTATGTAAGTGAATGTACTTTTGTAATAAAGAGAATTTGATTTAATTAAATTCCTATGTATTTGGCATTAGTAATTAAATTAAGTCGTATCCATTACATCTAAAGTGAACGTGAGATTAGATCTTAGCTATTGATCACCTTAGAGGATCTAGGGTTTTGGACTTAGGGAAAAACTCAAGTTATAAAAGATAGCCCATGTGAGAGGATGAAACACAACAAATACACATAGAGTGAGAGAGTGAGCTCTCATTGATTGGGTGGAGAATGGAATTCATCCAAGTGTGGATGGAAAAGGCCGAGAATAGGAGCAAAGGGGAAGCAACGAAGATAACATCCAACCAACAATATTGAAGGATTGATATTAGGGATTATAGGGCTTGGTTATTTGGTGTTTTTGTATTCCTTAGGTGGGCCATTTTCCCAAGATGGGAGCCCAGAATAATAATAATAATAAAACTCACAAATCTGGTTTTCCCTTCAGGGTTTTTCCAATGGTTATTTACCCAAAAATATTTATGTAATGTGTTTCGGTTTCCATTTTATTTTCTTCCACTAAATTTGTCATTAAGTAACCTAGCTATACTATTATTCAATAAGTGTGTTTTTCTATATATGAATGGTTGGGTGCTAGGTTATCGGAAATTAATAGATATAAGAGACTTTCTTCGAACATGTCCAATAGTAGGGGCATCCTCCACCAACCCACCTTTCAAAATATCATCCTGGGAGGATTTTATCCTTGGTCAAAGCTCATAATCCTTTCTAATGTCCACCTTTTTAAAGTGAGTCTCCTTTATCATGTCAGTTCGATCTACTTCTAGGGACGAAGAGGAGTCTGTCTCGGAAGAAGTGGATTATGAATATGGCACAGTAGATGGGGGCGCAGACTATGAATCATGTTGAGAGGAGAGGTAAGTTAAATATGTAGGGGGAGGGAGAAGAAAACCATGTTTTGTACATCAATCGATAATACAACATCCGACATTAAAAATTCAAAATTAAATACGTTCATATCGGGAGGGGTTTCATACTTCATACCTATGGGTGTCAATGTCAATGGGGAAGTACCAAAATCCACTTTTTCCACTGGACAAGAAACCAAACTCTTTTCCTCCTGAGTTGTATCCTTGTTATCCCATGAAGGAGATTTTCAAACCCATGTCTTTTTTTGTAACTTCAATCCATGAGGGTTCCTGTCACATTGATCCAAGAGGTGGCCTACCCGCTTGCAATTATAGAATCAGAATGGAATTATCCAATAATCCACAGTCTGTGTCCATTTGTTTCCACAAAATAACAACTCAACCTCCTCCACGAGACCATCCCAAAAATCCACTTCAACATTTATCCACGCACATCGGTGATCAATTTTTGTTAGACAATTCTCTTCTAACTCAAAAAAATATTCCAATTTTGTTCTCGATATCTTCCAGAACTTCTTTTGACTAGAACATCATGGGACAACTATGGAAGATGGCCCATACTTTATGAGTGGACATTGGCTCCCTAACCAGGTCAAAATCCAAATGCCATTTCTACAATACCAAACATGAATTCCCTCACGACCAATCTTGGCTGAGAATACTTGAAACCTCTTTCCCATAATGGAAGACCACATAGAACCAACCTCGAGTTAGTATGTGAGAACTCAACGAGTATCCCATAATGAGCACTAGTTTGTTTCCATACAATGTCTAAAAGATGTCGAACTCATAAGCTTCCCAGATAATCTCCCCACTACTACCCTTTCTAAAAAAAAAAGTCTCTACAAGACCCACATCTTCTCCAACTACCATAGCCGCAATTTTGTGAGCTTTCAATACCTTTCTACATTTGTATTCTAGGTCATGGAGATAGGAGGATTTCATCGAAGCTTTACCCTTTCAACCATGCAATAGATCTCTAGAAGGGTGTGTCACCTTACCCTCCTCCACCAAGCATGAGTCAGTAATTTCTCTAACATTGGGAGACGAAACTTCATTAGATTGCGAGAGATTAGATGGCTCAAGATGAGCATGCAACAAGTCTTCCCTTGCTCAAAAAATTCCACCTACACACGGACTCTCTAGCTCATAGTCCACGTCATTGATTACCATTTTGGAGACCAAAAATGCCATGTTTCAAAGTAAATGTGTTTTAGTGTTCAACAACATAGGTATTCCAACAGAGATGAACACCTTCAATAACCACTCACACAATTATATAAAAGATAAACACATTGATATTTTGACGTGGTAAAATACCTATGGGGAAACATCTATGTCCCCAACCAATGTGCCCACTTGGAGCAATTTATTAATGAAAAAGAAAAAGATTAAAGAGATATTTGTAAGAGAGTTTATCACTATCGATAATCAACAAATGACCCTCCATGCCCTTTAAATAGAGATTATGGACCAATCGGGTGCTATGCCACAGATCAATGTTTCCATTAAGATCAAGGAGAATGTGAATCATTGGATCACTCTATGTCGGGAACATATCGTGACCATCAGATTTTCTAACGACAAATGCATACTAAAGAAACACACTAAGAAGCACACTTTTACCTAATGACACATTAGACCAAGTAGATCTTAATTAAATCCTAAGTTTCTAAATATCCTAACACCCCCCCTTAAGAACAACTTGGGATAGGATTGGGGATTTACAATAGTGTAACAATAGGAGAAGGAAGGATTCATTGGAGACTATCCCCCATTAATGAAAACTTTCTGAACTCCTAACATAGATTGAAGTTTGGAAAAATTCGCTTATGTAAGAGACTTTGTGAAAATGTTTGCAACTTGATCTTCTGTAGTGAAAAATAACACTTCGGTAACTTGATCATGAATGAGATTTATGATGAAGTGCATGTGTATCTTGATGTGTTTTCTGCGTTGATATTATACTAGGTGTTTGGCGAGCTTGATGGCACTCTGATTGTCACACCAAAGGCTAGTCGGGTGCTGCTGCTAGAATCCAAACTATAAAAGGATATTTTGAAGCCACAAGGCTTCTTGAATTGCATTTACCATTGCTCAATACTATGCTTCTAGTGAACAAAGTGGAATAGCCTATTGTTTCTTATAGGCCCAAGTGATAGGTCTTGAACCAAGGCTGAAAAAATAACCTACAGTAGACTTCTGATCATCAGGGTCGTCGACCCAATCTTAATTAGTGAAACAACCAAATAAAGGAGTCCCCCTTGAATTGTAATGTATCTTGAACTGAACTGTATCCCAGAGATACCAAAGTGTTCTTTTAGCTTCTTTTCAATGGATTTCATGGGGTGTTTGTATATACCAAGAAACAAGACCAACAAAAAAGGAAATATCAGGACAGGTACGAGTCAAGTATAAGAGGCTACCAACTAACTGACAGTACAAAGTGGCATCAACTTCGAGAGAAGTACAGGTGGCAACAAGTTTGACTCCATAATGGAAGGGAGAAGGGGTTGGTTTACAATCTTCCACATGGAAACGACGAAGAAGGTCACAAGTATACTTAGAATGGGAAATAAAAATTCGTGCATTGGTTTGCAAAACTTTAAGGCCAATGAAATAGTGAAAAAAGCCTAAGTATGTCATTTCAAATTTATTCTTAAGGTTGGTTTTCACATGGTTTAAAAGTTTTGATTCACTACTAGTAAGAATGAGGTCATCAACATAAAGGAAAAGGATTAGGAGATGGCTTCCTACTTTATTGGTATAGACATTAGGATCATAATGGCATTTAGAAAATCCGGTGTCAATAAGAAAGATGTCCATTTTGGCATACCAATCTCAGGGAGCTTGCTTAAGACCATAAATATATTTCTTAAGGAGACAAACAAGGATA
>SNQJ01S0092901.1:0-32366 GCA_010110895.2 Picea sitchensis | reverse complement strand
TTCTCAATGCTATAATTCCAATTAAGCTTGTGGTGAATATCAATTCCAAGATATTTGTATGAATTCACTTCCTCCAAGTTGTTGTTGTCATATACCAAGGTATCATAAGGGATCTTATTGGATTTAATAATCGTGACCTTAGTCTTATCAATATTAACAGTCATACCCATATTGGAGCGAAAATCTTTGAGGATTCTTAGTTGTCTTTCAAGATCATGGGGACTCCTTGTCATAAGAACGATATCATCAAGATAAAGAATAATATTGATGACTATACCAGTGAGAGTAGGGCCGACACAACCTGCTTTGTCCAAGCATTCTTCTAATATATCAATGCATATGCCAAAAAGGGTAGGGGACAAGGGACAACCTTGTTTGACTCTGATATTGCAGTTAATCTTTTTTGACCAGCCCTCAATGTTTTTAAACTTAGAAATAACGTTCTCATACAACGTTATTGCAACACCCTCAGCTCGAGAGGCACTTTTATACATTAATGCTAATTGATATTTTGATTTATATATTTCATTTATATATTACTTTTTTTGTTATATAATACATTAATATAATAATTAATTAATACATTAATTTTGTATTAATGGTCCAGTCAACTAGCAGCAATTGTCGATGGATGCTATTAATTTGGAAAAATAAAAAATGAGACAGATCTCGTATATCAACTACTTTTATAAAGTGGTTGTTACTAGTAATAAGATATAATGAAAACTTCAAAATCAACTCAAATTTTCTTTATCTTTTAAATTGATTGTAGTCCTTTTTACAAACTATTTAAATCATTTCCTTTAATAAATTTAGTGTAAAAAATTTAGTTATTAAAATGATTATAGTTTTTTTATAAAATATTAAATCATTTCCTATAGGAAAAATTATTTATTGATTACTAAGTGAAAATCATTTGTTATAATTTAATGTAAAATTTTTAGTTATAATCATTTGATATAATTTAATGTAAAAATTTTAGTTATTAAAATTATTTTAGTTTTATTATAAAATATTAAATCATTTCCTTTACTAAGGAAAAATTATTTATTGATTATTAAGTGAAAATCATTTGATATGTTGTAAGAAATCATTCTTACTGCAACACACAATAAGTAAATATTTGGTATTAACTCTTTTTACAACTTAGTGTGTTTTTAGAGGGATACATTGATACTTCAATCTAGATATTGACTCTCTAACAAAATGGACATTATATTAACTGTGAAACAATTTTAAGAGGATTTCTAAATTAGTTGGTTCTTGAAATGAGATTTTAGTAAGATTGTGTTTGGTTTTTATCATTATGTCTTTCTGTATTTTAGAAGTAGAGTTGTAAGTAATTGTTGAAATAAGATTTTAGGGATATTATGTTTATTAAATTAGGAACTTGATTTTACATTTATGTCATAAGCATTATTTTTGCATGAAAGCTGTGAATCAAATTTATATAATGGTAATTGAAACATAGTAATAATAGGGAAATGACTTTTCATTCACATTAACTTTTCATGTTATTCAAGAAATTGATTTTTTTATGAAAACTTGGCCGATTTAAATTAGATATCAAAACCTCATTAATATCAAAATAATTAGGACCATTTTTAATAATCTCAAATTAAATATCTTCAATTCATTGGATAAAAACGATGAATCTCTAGTAGGATTTCAACTCAAATATTTTAGGATATATTTCTAAAACCACATACATGTTGGTTGGTATTATTAGATTTTTAGATTGAAAAATTATTTTTATAATTATTTACTTGTTGAAATTTTTTAGAGTGAAAATGTATTTTTTGATGTTTGGATTTCTAGAATCAACCATGATCAACCATCATTCACAATATGAAATCATAGTCAACCATATTAAACCACAGTTAATTCTGGTCTACCATACTCAACCATGGTCAACCACAGTCAACCATAATCAACCATGGATAACCATATTTGAATTAGTCAACCATAGTAAACCAAACTCACCATGATCACCCATGGCCAACCAACCATATTCAAGCATACTTAAGTATGCTAAACCATAGTCAACCATACTCGAGCATACTTAAGCATGATCAACCATAGTCAAACATGGTCAATAAGAATCAACCATACACATCCATGGTCAACCACAATGAACCATGGTCAACTTTAATCAACCATGGTCAATTACTCTCCCTCACATTGACCATGGAGTAGCAGAATCACATTTAAGTAAAAGTGGTTGGGGCCATTTTCCACCTTTTAAAAGTGACGGGACCAATAAACATATATCGACCACTTTTACTTAAATGTGGTTGTCCTACTAATTATTCTTTTTAATTTTTTCAATTATTTTTTTTTCATTTCCATTTTTTTTTTAAATCAAATTAATTTATGGTTAGGAAAGAATCAATTTATATTTCAGGAAAAATCAAATTAATTTATAGTTAAGAAAGAATCATTTTTTTTCCTTAGTTCCCAATATTATTTTCTCTATTACGTAACTCTCTTCAAAATTTTCAAATATTTGCAAATATGAATTTAACTTGGAATGCATGGCCTGATGGAATGACAACTATTATTGGGTGGTCGTATTCCTTGGAAAGATAAATGCAATAGAGTAAAAATGGTGCAGCCAATTCAATAGGTGGATATTTCAAGGGAAACTCATTGACAAAGTTTACATCCTTAACTAATGCAACCGCGATCACTAGGCATGGCATTGAGAAGACACTTACCATGTGGAAAGGTTGGAAGGATAGATGAAGATGGACTCTTGTTAAAAGTATATTTCAAATTTGAAGAAAATATACATAGATAATATAGATAAGTGAATGGTGAAATAAATTTTTCCAAGTATGGTGTAATATCTTATTTCAAATGTGAACATCCACTTCCTCTCCTTATGAATACATGCCATTAGATGAGGCTCCTGACCCAGACGAGGCTCCACCAAGTGATCACGTTGAAGATCTAATTGTAACCCATGTGGAATTAGAGGAACCCGTCATATCGCTTCATACACTCTTGGGTTTTTTTGCCCTGTAGACATTTAATATCAAGGGCTACATCAAGCATCGACTGGTGGTGGTGTTGATTGATAGTGGTAGCACCCATAATTTTATTCATTGTAGGTTTGTTGGTGAGATCCATTTCTTTGTCTTCCCTATTTCTAATTTTCAAATCCTCATCGTTAATGGTGATATTATGAAGTGTGGTGGGTGCTACGAGAATTTCAAACTCCAAATGGGTGATTATACTATGATAACCCACATGTTCTTTATTTCCATGGGTGGTTCTAATATTGTATTAGGAGTGAAATGTCTTTGCACTCTGGGGAAAATCACAATGGATTATCAAGAATTATATATGAGCTTCACCCAAGACGCTCACCCCTATACACTCTGAGGTCTCCAATCAAGCTCTCCTAAAATCATCAACTCTCACAAGATGGAAAAAATGGAAAAAATCACAAAATCATTAGGAGTAGAGATGTCATATTCAATGAGAAGGTAAACCAATTGCATGGAAAGATATAAGAAAAATAAAAACTAGAATACAACGTGCTTGATGAGATCACCAATTTTTTTTTTTCAAAGGAACCAGAAAATCAAAATGTACAACAAAAAGAGAAACAGGTACCTCAAACTCCTGCAACTGTTGTTAGAAGATATACCAAGTTAAGTAGACCCCCTAAACAATACTTTCCTTCATTGTATTATTTATTTATGACAGATTCTGGTGAACCGGGATATTATCAAGAGGCAATGCAGGTAGACACCAAAAAGAAGTGGGAGAAAGGAATGAAAGAGGAAATGGATTCCCTGGTGTTAGCATTGAGAGTCACTCTTAGATTGCGGGAGGATAAGCCCAGTACCCATCAAAGTTTTTGGTGGATGTTGGTTTTATATGAGTGGAGGTGAATGAAAAAAATTCAATAAATGAATGATATTCAACATGAAACTAGATCAGAAATGCACAGGGAAGTGAGAACCACATTAACTTCAGTCATTGAATTGGGTTTAAGTGTGAGCAGAGGGAAGACTTAGTGAGAAAGGTGAACAAGACTACTATGAGCATCAGGCTTTCAAGTAGCTTGGAGAAGAAAAAATCATACTCAATATCACTCTTGAGAACAAGCTTCAGACATTGAAATATGTCCAAACAACATAGTCACAACAACACAATGATCAAACCTACATTACAATGCAGCTACGACAGATTGATTGGATCCTCCATGCCCGAGCCATTCAATGTAAGAGAGAGAAATATAACAAGGGATTTGACTAGAACTTGTCATGATACCATTGTAATCAAACCTACATTACAACAACATAACAACCCTCGACTAGATCCTCCATTCCTGAGTGTTTTAGCATAGTTTTTATAGAGAGATGAAAAGAAGATGACTTCTATTAACATGAAAGTGTCAAATTTGATACATAACCAAAGAACATTTCTGGCATCAAAACATTACAAAATAGGGAGTTCTTCTCAACCAGTTGTCGACCTTAACAAAATATTAAAACTATCTATTTATACTCAAAAAAATATGCCACTACCAAGAGTGTGACCTGGTCACTACAATCAAAAATTTGCATTGACCAGTTCTTATTTCAAACTAAACGCGCACCTGTCTATCAGATGTGAGCTCAGATCGACATGGGTTTTGCAGGCAAATCTGCCCACAGGGGTAGCACGGGCTAACGGTTCAGTCCCCACAGTCGGGCCTTCCCTTCCTTCCATTTATTTAGTGAGATGAGGTTTCAACCACAAGCTCTACTTTCATTAACTAACTTTCCTTAGAGATTGAATGAGAGTTAATGCTCATAGAGCTTTCACGTGCCAAGACCATAAGGGTGCCACCAGTTTGTGCTGACGACTGCCACACATTTGGCTCTCGAGGGCTCGGGGGATAGCTCTTATTCCCCTGCTCCTTCTTCAATGTGACCTAGGGCCATGACCCTATACAATTGTGCAATTGAAAGCGTGACCAAGGGTGGTTTGAAAGAAAAACACTTTTATCCTCACAATTCACCATGAACCACCACATGTCACTTTATAAAAACCACAGTTCCAATTGCGGCCCGCCCTTGAAATTTTAAAATGTTCGCACCTTTCGACCCCGCAATGGAGAACGACCATTGATCTTGTGATATGAGATGAGGCTTCCTAATAAATGACCCAACTTTGGTGCCTTTTAGATTGATGGATCATATCTTCCCTTTTCAAATCGACGTTCGAGATCTTTTTCATGATTCGGGCTTCGGGCCTTTTAATAGTCAAACTTTATTTGCTCCAAGAAAATTCTATGGGGATAGGTATTTGATGACACATGGCTCCCTAAGATCAATGACTGAGATGATTTTCAGGTCTCCAAACTTCGGGAAAATGAAATCTCAAACTTGGGCTTCCAAATGCTTTTACCCAAAGCTATGGATCTATCGACACGTGGGCCTTGTTGATCAACGACTCAAATTCACTTCAGGCCTTCGGGAGATTCAACACTTTTGGAGGTTTCAGGACTTCATAACTTAGGCCATTCAACACTTTGGGCTTAGTCTCTTCGAGAATTTGGTTCATTTCTCATTTCAAAACTTTCAAAGTAAAACTCTCGGAGTGACAGATCTGATGACGCATGGAATTCTGGATTCAGATGGCCAATATCTACTTCGGGACTTCAGGCCTTCGATACTTCGATGCTTTTGAATGTGAAACATGAAGAGTTTCTTAGAGGAAAACTCTAGAAGTGAGAGATTGGCTACCGTGTGTCCCTGCTGACGGATGGTTCAGATTCAATTCGAGACTTTGGGCTTCATCCCTTCGGAATTTTTACACACTTCCCACTTCAAAAATCTCGAAGATTATTTTCCCAAACACTTGGATCACACACCACGTGCTCCCTTCAAGATCAATGGCTCATGATTACTTCATGGATTTGGGGACTTCATAAATTTTTCTTTGGCACTATACTTTGCGCAACTTTGGACTTCCAAACGCCCATGGGTCGTTGATCTGGACTGTTCCTGGAATCTTCTCCGCTAAAGGATTACAATTGCATTTTTATTTTAAGCCCAAAATGGACTTCTTTGAATGTTTCCCTTTGTGTCCATGGTTGTGGCCTGCGTGAACAAGGATTTGGGTGACTGGTTGTGGCCTGGGAAAATAGGGAGACCAGTGACTGAAATAGGAAACAAGTGTTCATCATTGGAGAAAAAAAGAGGGGCTTGGGGCCAGTATTTCACTTGGGTAATATATTTAAGGGAAACCATGGTTCACAAATGGACAAGGGAAAACAGAGAATGATTTACAAGTCGAAGGGGGGGGGAAACTTAAGATTTGGTCTTCGAAAAGGATAGAGATAGGGAAAGACTATAGATTCAGGTATATTGGCACACACCTATGGCCCTTGACAACCTTATGTGATAACATTTGGTTCCACAGGGGATGGCATGCTCCCTGTGAGCTGCCAAGAACACACAGTTTCAATTCCTTAGCTGTTAGGCTATGGAGTCTAGCTCAAAACTTTCACCGAAGAAAACATAGAAATATGTACACTACTCTACTAAAAACAAAATGAACACTTGGGCTCTAGAAGAAACTTATTTATGTACACTCCTATACGAAATGATATTTACAAAGTGCTAGGTGAAATCAAACTTTCACCATAGCCACCTAGTATACTCAGTAATAAAATTCTTCTATTTTCTGCAAATAATCCATAAAAGGTAAGGGAAGTATGAGAGAACAAAGACAACATGTATGGGAAAACTAGGAATACCTCTAAATGACGAAAATATGAATAATTTTGCAGGCTCCAATGCTTTTGGAAAACACAACTCCATATACAACCCCACAGGGTCACAAAATTTATAATCAGGAAAGCTCGACTTGTAATAAATTACCTCCTGTAATTCATTGTTGCTCACCCGTTGTTCAATGTTCTCAAAGTGTACAAGTGGGTAGAGGAATGATGCGGGTCGACTGATCTGAGGTGATATTTTCTCATTTACAGGTTTAAGACAGGAGATGAACTCCACCTCTAACTCCTCCATTTTTCCTTTGTCTTCTCTGAAAACATTTGCTAGCAGAGAGAAAGAAGTCTCTTCATGTGTATCAATGTATGGCTCTTTCTCTCTATCATGATGTTCTTTCTAGGATCTTTCACTTTCATAAGAAGATTGGCGCCCTATGCTTTATGCTTCTGAATACTCTTCAGGGGTAGGTGAGTGAAAAACTCTTTTATTTTTGTCCTCGCTTTCTCTCTCAATCAGATCTTTACCAGACTCATCACATGAGGAACACTCTATCATATGCAGAATGTGGAGTGCCAACTTTTTTGAAAAATCATAAAAAATAAGATGAGCCGGGTAAGTCTTCTTGTAATACAAATTAAAAACATCGTGAAAATTTTCCAAAGAATGGATACTAGCAGCAGGGAGAGATAGACACCAATCAAGAGCATCTTCCTCTAAATAAAATCCCAACATATTGATCCAGACATCCTCGTGAAAGAAGTTGTGCTCGAGAATCCATACATGAAATTTTAATAAGTTCTTACCAGAATTATAGTGCTTGCTTCCTCTGAATCTTGGAAGATAGTCATCCCATTAATATCTATCCAGCAGTGGATGTAGATAACCATCTATGGCTGAGAAATTGAAAGGGAAAAATCTCAAAGCCATGATAGCTGAGAGATGTGGCTCCCCCTTTTCTCCTTCATGGCTCTCCCTAGGATTAGATTCACAATCACAATAAAAAGGAACCATGGAGAGGCTCTTATCTTCATCATCTTCACTAGATATCCATCAAGCGTTGATTGTTCTTTCTCAGTATCCAACATCACTTCTTCATCATAAGTAGGGTTGTAAAGAACCTTTGTTTCCAGGACCAGAATATCGTATGCATTTTCTTCGTAAGAGAGGCAAGAAAAATTTTCCTCCAAATCCTCTATACTTGCGGAAAGTGATTTTATCAGTTCCATCATCTCCTCTGGGGGATGTCCCTCATCCTCACAGATTTTGCAAGAATGAACCATGTCCCAAATGAAACCTTTATACTCCTCACAACAACTATGACAGATAAACTCAGAGGAATAATACCTTCGACAGTGAGCATTGAAAGTTACATGAAACTATTCCAGGGAGGAGTTGCTAGTAGGGGTCAAGGAGTGATACCACTCACGAGCATCTCCCGCTAATGAGAACATGAACATATTCAATAATAAATCCTCATGATGTATCTCCCACTGATGCATGAGTTTATGAAACTCACAGAGATTCTCAGCAAGGTTGTCATCTTTACGTTCTCTAAATATGGTAAAAAAATCACCCCACTCATCGATAGTAGGAACAATATTTGGAAAACCATGAACAACAGAGAATTTAAAAAGAGAAAACTTGCGAGCCAAAATGGCTTCCATCTGAAAGTATGACTTCTTAAAACAATGGATTCACCATTGGATTCTTTAAACATGGAGTCGCCAGTTGAATGATATGTACTCTGAAAGTGTCTGGTCTTTGTTCACCATCACAGACCATATCTAGTCATTATTGTTCTCCCATGGATCTTTTCAATTTGGGACAGTAGCTAAAGCCTTCTCAAGAAAGATTTCATTTATTGATAATATTATTTTGGTCAACTTCAGGTGTAGCTAGAGGCAAATGTAGAGTAGACCTCGTGTGTCTGCTTTTAGGTGCCACAACTGAAACAGTGGAGTCGTCAGGTGCAAGTTGCAATATTCAATGGTATTGATATCTGATGTACCTTCAGAATCAAAACTTCTTTGTCGTTCTATCCCAGGGACATTTATTCAATTCGTTCCTCGACAACAGCCCCAAGAATGTTAACATTTAGATTCACCCTCAGATTGCAGGAGGATAATCCCAGTACCCATCAGAGTTTTTGGTGGCTGTTGGTTTTATATGAGTGGAGGTCAATGGACAAAACTCAATATATGAATGATGCTCAACATGAAACTAGACAATAAATGCACAGGGAAGTGAGGGCCACATTAACTTCATTCAGTGAATTGAGTTTATGTGTGAGAAGAGGGAAGACTTAGTGAGAAAGGTGAACAAGATTGCTATGAGCATCAGGATTTCAAGTAGCTTCAAGAAGAAAAAAATAGACTCAAGATCACTCTTGAGCACAAGCTTCAGACACTGAAATATGTCCAAACAACATAGTCACAACACCACAATGATCAAACCTGCATCACAATGCAACTACGACAAATAGAATGGATCCTCCATGCCTAAGCCATTTAGTGTAAGAGGGAGAAAGATAAAAAGGGAGCTGACTAAAACTAGTCAAGATACCACTGTAATCAAACCTACATTACAATAACATAACAACCCTCGACTCGATCCTCCATGCTCAAGTGTTTTAGCATAGTTTTTACAGAGAGATGAAAATAAGTTGAATTCTATTAACATGAATGTCTCAAATTTGATACATAAACAGAGAACAGTTATGGCATCAAAACATTACAAAATAGGGAGCACTACTCAACCAGTTGATGACATTAACAAAATATTAAAACTATCTATATATACTCAGAACAATACGCCACTACCAAGAGTGTGACCTGGTCACTACAATCAAATATTTGCATCAACAAGTTATTCTATCGAGAAGAACGTGCACCCCTCTATCATATGTGAGCTCAGATCGACATGGGTATTGTAGGAAAATATTCCCACAGGGGTACCACAGGTTGATGGTTCAATCCCCACGGCCGAGCCTTCCATGCCTTCCATTTATGGAGTGACCCGAGGTTTCAACCACCACGTCTACTTTCATTAACTGTCTTTCCCCAGATATTGAACTAGAGTTAATGATCAGGGAGCGACCATGTGCCAGGACCATAATCATGCCACCTATCTGTGCTGACGACTGCCACACATTTGGATCTCTAGGGATTTGGGGCTAGCTCATGTTCCCCTGCTCCTTCTTCAATGTGACCTAGGGCCATTACCCTATGCAATTGCACGATTGCAGGAGCGACCAAGGGTGGTTTGAAAGAAAACTGATTTTGTCTCCGCAATTCACCATAAATGTTTTTTATCTGAGAACCACGCATCCCTTTCTAAAAAACATGATTCCGATATGCGACCCACCCTTGAAATTTTAAAACTTGTGCACCTTCCGACCCCACAATGGAGTGCGACCATTGCTCTTTTGATCTAAGATGAGGCTTCCTGATCAATGACCTAGCTCTGACACCTTTTAGATTGATAGATCAGATCTTCCCTTTTCAAATCGAAGACCAAGATCTTCTTCACAATTCGGGCTTCGAGCCTTTCAATAGTCAAAATTTATTTTCTCCAAGAAAATTATCCGGAGCTAAGGATCTGATGACATGTGGCTCCCTGAGATCAATGACTAAGACACTTTTCGGGTCTCCAGACTAAGGGAAAATGAAATATCATACCTGGCCTTCCAAGTTCTTTTACCCAGAGATATGGATATGTCGACACGTGGCCCTTGCTGATCAATGACTCAGATTCACTTCGGGCCTTAGGAAGCTTCAACACTTCCAGAAGTTTCAGGACTTTGGGACTTCAACCATTCAACACTTCGGTCTTTGGCTCTTCCGAAATTTGGCACGTTTCTCATTTCAAAACTCTTGAAGTAAAACTCCCAGAGTGATATATTTGAAGACATGTGGCAGTTTGGATTCAAATGGTCGAGATCTACTTCAAGACTTCGGGCCTTCGGGACATCAACACTTTTAAATGTGAATCAAGAAGAGTTTCTCCGAGGAAAACTCTAGAAGTGAGAGATTAGTTGTCGTGTCTCCCTACTGACAGATGGTCCAGATTAACTTTGGGACTTTGGGCTTCAGCCCTTCGAAAGTTTTACACACTTCCCACTTCAAAACTCCCGAATCTTACTTCCCTGAACACTTGGATCAGACACCATGTGCTCCCTTCAATATCAACGGCTCATTCTTACTTCAAGGCTTTGGGGACTTTGGAAATTTGGTTTTGGCGATATACTTTGTGCAACTTTGGAGTTACAAACGCCCATGGGCCGCTAATATGGATTGTTCCTGGAATCTCCATCATTGAAGGATTACAACTTCCTGTTTATTTTAAGCCCGAAATGATCTTCTTTGAATGTCACCCTTTGTGTCCATGGTTGCAGCCTGCGTGAACAATGATTTGGGCGACTGGTTGTGGGCTAGGAAAAAAGGGATACCAGTGACTGAAAAAGGAGACGATTGTTCATCCTTGGAGAAAAACATAGGGGCTTGGGGCTAAGATTTTACTTGGGTAACATATTTAAGGAAAACCAGGGCACACAAAGGAACAAGAGAAAATAGAGAATGATTTACAATACGAAGGGGGAAAAAACATAAGATTTGGTCTTTGAAAAGGATAGAGACAGGGAAAGACTACATATTCAGGTATATGGACACACACCTACAACCCTTGACAACCTTATGTGATAACACCTAGTAAATAACCATACTTGAGATTTGGTTCAGTTTCCTATAGGAAAAAGAAAATTGCAAAATAAATGGGTTTACAAGTTGAAGGAAGAAGATGGAGGGGAAAAGGGGTACAAGGCTACACTTGTTGTAAATGGGTTTGCACAAAAGAAAGGTATAGATTTTGATGAAATAGTTTCTCGTGTTGTTAAAATGAATTCAATTAGGACTATTGTAAGTCTTGTGGAAATAAAATATTTTAATATTGAACAGTTAGATGTAAAAACATTTTTTCTCCATGGGGATTTGGACGAAGTATAATTTGGTATGCAGGTTTAAGAAGAGCTTGTATGGCATAAAGAAATCTCCAAGACAGTGGTATTTGAATTTGACAAGTTTATGACAGAACATAGATATCATTCTGATCACTATGTTTATTTTAAAAAGCTAGAAAATGGAAGATATATTTTCTTTCTATTGTATGTAGATGACATTCTTGTTGTAGGTTCTAATATGTAGTATATAAATGTGCTAAAGAAGAAATTATCTAATTCATTTCCGATGAAAAATTTTGGTGCCACAAAGAAAATCCTTGGTATGAGAATAACAAGAGACATGAAAAATCACAAATCGACATTGTCTCAGGGTGAGTGCATCGAGAAGGTGTTGGAGAGATTTAGAATGCTTAATGAAAAAACAATTAGTACACCTTTGGCCATCCATTTCAAATTAACTAAGGAAATGTGTCCCATGACACAAGATGAGATAGAATACATGTCCAGGGTCCCTTATTCATCAATAGTTGGAAGTTTGATGTATGTGATGGTTTGCACAAGACCCGATATTGCACATGGAGTGGGAGTTGTGAGAAGGTATATGAACAATCCAGGTAAAGAACATTGGGAGGAAGTAAAGTGGATTCTCAAGTATTTGAAAGGTACTACTACTCATGCATTATGTTTTGGAGGTTCATACACTGTTCTGCAAGGATATGTTGATTCAAATATGGCAGGTGATAAAGATAGCATGAGTAGCACCACAAGGTATGGTTTTACTATAGGTGGAATAACAGTAATTTGGATTTTGAAACTGAAAAAAGGTTGTTTCACTTTCAACAATAGAAACATAGTATGTTGCTGCTAGAGAGGCTAGTAAAGAAATGATTTGGTTACAAATGTTTATGGAGGAATTGGGAAAGAAGAAGGAGAATAAAAGGTTGTACTGTGACTGTGAAATTTCCATTCATCTTGTAATGAAATCAATATTCCATTCAAATACTAAGAATATATAGGTTGTGTACAATTTCATACGATCTGTCTTGGAATATGGACATTTGAAGTTGGAAAAGATAAACACTAGTCGAAATCATGTAGACATGTTAACTAAGGGAGTAACCAGGGAGGAACTCAGTTCCTTCTTAGTTTCAGATGGTATTCAAGCATGGATATGAATATGAGAAATTTTCCAGGTCCAAGAAGGATCATAGTCAAGTAGATACAACAATGATGGAATTGTTGAGATCAATCTCAAAGTGGGAGACTGTTGGTTGTGGATCCTGATTATATCTTTGATTCATAGGTCTTTGTTTTGAGCCATGTTTATACCCCATGAATAATTTACACCCTGGAATAATGTACACTCCTCCACGTGGGGGAGTGAAAGGGGGGCTTACCCCCCCTGCGGGGTCTCGGGGCAAGCGATCCCCCATCAAGGGATCGGGGGAAAAGCGCTTGAAGGAAAATTTTCTTTTTAAATGTATATTGTAATTTCATTATAAATCTGGACCATTCATTATAAGGTCGCAGATGTGATGGTAGAAGTTATGTTAGGGTTTTTTTCCCTACAAGGCAACCATATTTTATGAGGGAAATGTATTTTGGTATGTATCATGGTGAATATTATATTCTGAGAGAGGAGATTGTGAGAGAAAGAAGAGGAAGTTACAACATGTTTGTTGTAGGTTGCATCCCTTCATTTTTTATATAATAATAAAGGAAGGACATGGTAATTTATTTGTTGGGCGTAGCCCACACTGGGTGACCCATGTATATCTATGTCTCTATTGTATTGTGTATCTTCTGTGTTTTATTTTCACATTTGTTTTATTTTATTCCTCCACGATCATGTTTTTCTAACAAAAAATTGTTTTTACATCTAACTGTTGAATATGCAAATCTTCGATTGCCACAAGGCTTAAAATAGTTCTAATTGAAGTCATTTTAACAATAGAAAATATTTCATCAAAATATATACCTTTCTTTTATGCAAACCCCTTTAGAGCAAGTTTATCCTTGTACCTCTTTTTGCCTCCATCTCCTTCCTTCAACCTATAAACCCATTTATTCTGCAATGCTCTTTTTCCTGCAGGAAACTGAACTAAGTCCCAAGTCTGGTTATTTACCAAGGAATCCATTTCCTCTTTCATGCCTTGTTCCCACTTATTTTTAGTGTCTACATGCATTGCCTCTTCATAACATTCTAGTTCACCGAAATCAATCAACAATAAATAATACAATGAAGGAGCCTATCATTCAGGGATCTAATTAACTTGGTATATATTCTAACAACACTTGCATGAGTTTGAGGTACATGTTGCTCCTGTTGTTGTACATTTTGATTTTTTGGTACTTTTAGAAAACAAAATTCAGTGATCTCATCAAGCACTATGTATTCTGGTTTTTCTTTTTCTTGTATCTTTCCCTACAACTATTAATTGTACATGACCTTCTCATTGAATATAACATCTCTACTCATAATGATTTTTTCATTTTCATAATCCCATAAGAGAGAACCAAAATCATTAACATTGTATCCAATAAAGGTACACTTATTGGATTTTTCCTCAAGCTTTGTTCTATTTTCTTTATCAATATGGACAAATGCTTCACAACTGAAAGTCTTAAAAAAAAATTGTTTACCTTTTTACTTGTCCATGCCTCCTCTGGAATTATACCATCCAAAGAGATTTAAGGTACTTGGTTTATTAAGTAAGAAAAAATATCTACAACATCTGCACAAAACTGTAATGGAAACCCAACATGCAATCTCATACTCCTTGCACGCTCTATGATTGTCCTATTCATCTTTTCTGACACACCATTTTCTTGTAGTATTTCTAGATATGTATTCTCTCTATGAATCCCATGGTATGAATAGTAATCATCAAACTCCTTGCTGCAATACTCACCTCCATTGTCTGATATGATACACTTCAACCTTTTTCTTGTCTCTTTATCAACCAAAGATTTCCATTTCTTAAAAATATCAAGTTTTTCTAGTTGCAACATCAATAAAAGTAACATAATAATGAGAGCCACCAAGAGATGATACATGAGCTGGTCTCTATACATCTATATGCACAAGCTCTCACCTTTCACTCTTATTTTCTTTTCCGACTCCGAGAAATATGACTCTCTTCTATTTTCCATAAACACAATGCTCATTCTAAATCCAAATCAATTTGTTTAAGATTTGGCAAAAAACTTATTTTGTGAAGTATCTGCATCCCCTTCTCACTCATGTGTCCAAACCTATGATGCCACATTGTTGAATCCACTCCTATAGAAGTTAAAGAGATAGAAGACTCAATATTACCAGTACATAAATACAATGTACATACCTTATCTCATTTCTCTATCACTAGTGATCCTTTGGTGACCTTCCATGTCTTATCTATAAATATAGATATACAACCTTCACTTTCCAACTACCTTATTGAAATTATATTTTTCCTTAGATCTGGAACATGCCTTACCTCTTTCAACAACCATTGGTTTTCATTCCTTTGCTTTACTTTTACCTTTCCCATTCCAAAATTTTTTCATGGTGCATCATCACTCAAATGAACCTGTCCAAAATCACCTTGAACATAATCTAGAAAATGTTTCCTATGTAGTGTGGCATGAAATGTATCCCCTAAATATGTTATCCAAGACTCAAAATATTATCTACAGAAATAATCAAAGCATCTTGTAACACATCACCTGTCATATTTACTTCCTGATTTTTCTCATGTTCTCCATCTCTTTGTTTCTTTGGAGCTCTACAATATTTCTTCAGATGTCTTTTCTTCCCACAATTCTAGCACTCTATCTTTCCTTGTCCGGATTTCGATCTTTCCTTCCTATAATAAATTTGTTTCCCTGAGCCCTTTCCTCTATCCATTTTTCTTCCCCTTTTCTCCATGTTTAATGCACTACATGATGTCTCACTTATGTTTTTCCGTTGCAGTTTCTTGCTAAGGATAGCACCAATAACATCATCAAATTTTAAAGAGTTTGAAGGAGAGACAAAGTTACCTATAGCCATGACCAACTCGTTCTAGCTTTTTGGTAATGAGAACAAGATTAGAAGATCCATGAAATCATCATCAAAGTCCACTTTTAAAGAACTCAGATGATTAGTAACTGTATTAAATTCATTTAAATTATCTACAACAGACTTGCCTTATGACATCTTCATATTAAATAATTTCTTCATTAGAAATACCTTATTGTATACTAAGGGTTTTTCATATAGTTTATCCAATGCATCCATTAGATCCTTCATTGTCTTTTCTTTCAAAATGTTGAAATCCATCAACGTTGTCAGGCTCAGTCGTATCGTTTCTAGTGCCTTTCTTTCAAGAACCTCTCATTCTTTTTCCTTCATGGCCATGGGTTCCTTTGATATTCCACCCATTGGTAGGAATAGATCCTTCTGATATAAATAATATTCCATTTGCATCTTCCATAACTCGTAGTTTTGGCCATTACATTTCTCAACCCTAAACTTTCCATCTTCCTCCATTGCTCCCACTTGAACTAGGAACCCTCTTTTCCTGCAAGTTACCTTTAACTCTAATACAAGTTGTTAGAAAAAAATGATTTCTTAGAAATAAAATAAGACAAATGGGGAAATAAAACAAAGAAGATACACAATACAATAGAGACATAGATATACGTGGTTCACCTAGTGCGGGCTATGTCCACCAAAGAAATTGCTAGGTCCTTACTTTATTATTATCCAACAAATGAAGGGATACAACCTACAAAACACCAACTATAAATTCATCTTCTTTCTCTGACAGTCTCCTCTATCATAATACAATATTCACAATGATACATAATAGAAATACAATTCTCTGATAAAAGAGGGTTTCTTTCTAGGGAAAAAAACCTTAACATAACTTCTACTGTCAGATCCATGACCTTATAATGAAAGGTCCAGATTTACTATGAATTTACAATATAAATTTACAAGGAAAATTTTATTTCGGGGAATCTACCCCCGTTGTCGACCCACTTGCCCCTGGACCCCCCAGCCGAAGGGATGAGCCCCCCGGACCCTGTAGGGAGGGAAAGGCCCCCCTACAGCCCACCGTGTGGATGAGTGTACAATATTTTGGGGTGTACAGTCTTCATGGGGTATAAACACAGCTTGAAACAAAGACCTATGAATTAGGAAGATAATCAGGCTCCACAACCAATATAAATCTTGCTCGAATTCCCCAAATTTTGAAGAGAGTTGTTGTAGAGTTGATCTATTCTCTAGAGAAAATTTGTCATGTCGCCTGAGGACTTTTTTAAGGTCACTCCAAGAAGGTTCCATACCTTCCATTTGTAATCAAAAATTGAGGTTCCATTGCCCCCCAAGAATACCCAGACCAAAGCCCCATTTGACGACAAAATGAAGTTTATAAAAAAGAGAAGTCAAATGAAACAAAGGATATTCATAACCAGAGCCAAAAAACGATTGGGAACAAACCATAAATAACCCGGGAGAAACAACAAGCCCGACAATACAAAATTCATCCACTATCTATATCAAAGCTAACAGATCCATTGATCGGTTTGGCACTAAGATTTGAAACATGTACCTACACAGATCCCTCTGACCCCTTGCAGCTCCAATAGAGGTAAACTTCCTGAACATTGATACAATGCCCATTCCATGAGCCATCACACCTCCTTAAAAACTAGAGAGACAACATGCAAAGTGAATTCCCGCAGATATGTAATTACTCATCAAATTTTTGAGGTTAATATTCCAAAAAATGAGACAGTCAACCAATACACCTCCCTCAATGCATAAAAGTAGAGAGGGAGAGCACATAACCTTAAGGAATGAAAGAAACCCCATGTTCCCCATTTAAATTTATTTGTCCTTTCGACAAACTAGGACCAACCTTAGTCAAATGGTAAGAGATGGGAATGAGGTTCCGCTTGATGTGGTATATCTTAAACTCAACAAAGTTAACACCCAAAGATATAATGCGAGTTATTATTCCATCGAGGATATTGTTTCCAATATAACTCGTTTAGCAATCACTCGAACAACCATCATCAAATCTTTGAAAACCTCAATTCTCGTAATGTTCC
Source organism: Picea sitchensis (assembly GCA_010110895.2). Taxonomy (NCBI): domain Eukaryota; kingdom Viridiplantae; phylum Streptophyta; class Pinopsida; order Pinales; family Pinaceae; genus Picea; species Picea sitchensis. The sequence goes on along the minus strand of SNQJ01S0092901.1, from coordinate 14,591 downwards.
TCTCTTTTTCTAACCACAAACCTTGGAACGATGCATAGGCTTGTACAATGTTATTTGAGACCGAACCTAACCCCACTCATAATAGTTTATAGTGTTTTCTCTAAAATAAAGAAACTTTGAACACACTAACAATCATTTTATTATTACAATATTTATTTATATAAAAAAATTATAATTAATTTTATTAATATTATTTTATACTAATATTCTTATTTTTTAATTATTTTATATTTCTTAATCAACATAACCGCATAATTAAAATTAATCATGATAATTACAATACCAAATAGGGGAGGAAAAAGTGCTCATAACGGATAATGGATATTCAATGTCTTCACATGATTTTTTTTCATAAAAACCAATTATATTATAATATGGAAAATTATTCTATCAAAATCCTTTGACAATTTTGGACACGAGAAGATTATATGATAGACGAAGGGAAAAGTCTATATCATAAACAAAACTCTTTACGGTATTGCTGCCATAAAAGGATGATAGAAGAATATTTTTAAACATAATAAATTTATATAATTGATTTTTAATTTTATTAAAAGAGGTATTTTATAACATGTGTTTTTTCTTAAGAGGTTATAAGTTCAAATTTAGATGGGGTAGGGTATGTATATCTCCGTAAAATTTACTAATCAAACCCATCTCCTTATTTTGAGCTTTGGAACTCATGAGATTATTTTATCCCTCCTAGTGGAGTTTCATTTTACACAACTAACACCCTAGAAAAGTGAGTTTCAAAACCATTACTTCTTCTTGAAGCTTCCATAACTTATTTATCTCTTCATTAATTTCCTCTATTTCTTATTTGTTAACTTTTCTTTTTTTGTAAGTAAGATTTTATAACAAGCCTTCCAAGAGAAAAAATTACATCATCATCGGTTTCACNATTACTTCTTCTTGAAGCTTCCATAACTTATTTATCTCTTCATTAATTTCCTCTATTTCTTATTTGTTAACTTTTCTTTTTTTGTAAGTAAGATTTTATAACAAGCCTTCCAAGAGAAAAAATTACATCATCATCGGTTTCACCCAGACTGTAATACCTGAATTTCCCCGAGGGGAAACCAATTCATCCAACCAGTTAGGTCGAGAACCAAAGTCTTAAACAAACAATAATAATGCAGTGTCTAACTAAAAAAATTACATCACCCTTGGGGGAAACCATATTATCCTTTTGGCTAAAAATGACAAAAGATGAAACAAACATAATATAAATATAGGCTATAGGTGGAAGAATAAAAACTAAACACCTGAATGACCATGCTGAGAAACACCTATGCATTGTAGGTTGTGGGCTTGTAGTGAGGCCACGCATCCAGGGAGGTGGCATTGAGCGGTGGAACCATCGTCGATTTTGCTTCCACCACGATCGGTGTTGCTTCCTCCTCTGTAGTCCTGTGCACAGCTGGTGTTAGAATCAAGTGGTCATTCTCTGTTGCAAATGGTTCTCCATATGTGGGGTGGCACACTCCCTGTAATGCCGAAAGAATTTGCAGGAAATGTGTTCCCTTCCCATCCAATATCTCCAATCGGAAGCGCAGGTCCTCCACTCCCTGTCACAAATCAAAGACCAGACCTTGCAAAATTGCAAGGCCTTCTTGTAATCTTGAGCAAGATGCACAATTAGCGCAAGAGTGGGGTGGCTCTTGATGTTGATCATGGACGGCACCAAACCCTTCCTTATGAGTTTGGGCGTTGTGAGGTAGGACTGGGGGTGAATGGATTGGTGAGGATGTAGGTGAAATGGGAGGAACGATGGGAGCTGGTTGTGAGGTGGAGGCGAGGTATGAAATTTTCCCTCGGTTGAAGCCTAGAGAGTTTCCCAAAAGATCAAACCATTCAATCCTGCATGCAAAAGGTGAGGAGAGGGGTGGAAGACTGTTGAGGCTATGGCCAAACTGCGTCAAAGAGGACGACGATGAGGGTGATGAGGTTGATGAATTGCAAGAGGGTGCGGACAAGGATGAAGTGCCAAGAATGGTTGATTGTGTTACCAAACCGAGATGCATTTGGATATCCCCCTCCGTCTTGGCATATTTTAGGCAAGGCGAAGTCAATCAAACACAGGAGGAAATCTAATGTAGCCAAGGAGCACCAAGGGGGACCCCAGACCATTGGAAGGCCCGACCAAAAACAAGAGAAGTTGTAGGCTCACCTGGTGATTTTCATGTTGCAGATAATGTTGGTGGATGAAGGCACACACGAGAATAATAAATTCAAGTCCATCGAACTCATCCATCGAGGGGATGGATAACCAAAGCAGGGCACACTAGGAGTAATGGTGCCCTGTTTTAAACATAGCCGATTTAAATGCTTGGAGGCGGAGGGATGGGATGGCATGCGCTTGTCACGTGGTTGGCACCATGGTGTTCATTGCGAATCCATTTTGTTTTCCACCTAGTCTGTAATAACACCCCATATGGGGGTTATTGTTAACTTTTTATACATGTTGCGAAGGTAAATATTTTATAATATTCTATTATGATATCATCTTTAACATTCTAAACTAGTAGCTCACATGGCCACTACTTTTTAGATTTGGAAGGATGACACTTTTTCTTCTTTGTATGTGCTATAGCTTGAGGATAAGATCATGTTGATGGCCTATTTCTAGACATATGTGACACCTAAATGTTGTGTTTTTATAATCCAACACTTGATTTCACTGAAGTTTGTCTTGTTTGAGATATTTACGTTATTGGGAAATTTTTTACTAAGATCAATCTCCAAAAAACATTTAGCAGAAGTAAACATGTCCAAGTGAGCCTCCTCAAGGAATTTGTCCAAAGTGTTCGCAATATCTCTAATCCTTAAAGGATTTCATTAAGGAAGTGGGAAATTTGGGAAAATAACACATACTGCCATTTTAGATACAATCATTCTACAAGAATTGAAATCCAAGAATCATGAAATAATGAAGAGAGAGGCTCTTTGTAATGATCCAAATGCTCAAAATATCATAAAATAGCATAAGTACACACCATGTAGAGAATTTCAATGTGAAGCACAACTCCAGTATAGAATACTACAGAATAAATAATTACCATTCAAACCCCCTCGAAATAACTAATTACCATTCATACTTCACAATTCCCCTTTTAATAATGAATACATGATCTCTTATATATAGTTATTCACACTTAACACGAGGCCCCTTTATCACTAGGTTGACCATATTACATATGTATTTACACATTACATGTACATTTAGGGCCATATATGGCCCCCCTTGGTGTCATATCATACACATTTATGCATATATATGTCCCCCTTGGGTCATAACATAGTACCCTCCTTCAAAAAGATTTGTCCTGAAAGAATTCATTTTGATGCAGGTGCATCCTACCTTCCATATTTTGTACAGTTGTTAGAGATCTAAGGGGTATTTCATTTAGGTTCCATAAGCATGATTTAATGTGTTTTTCTATGTTTTTGAGAATTTGGAATGTAGTGTGTGTGAGGATTAAAATGTAAATGTTCTCTAATGTATGAGAACATGAGGGTTGAGATATCTTAGGAGATATTATATCTCATAGGCATTGTCAATCCTAGATTAGGATTGGTTGAGGATTGTATGGATCTAGAGGATATTTAGGATATGTTTGAGTGGATTGTGGATATGAACCATAAATGATTGTAGAATCCTTTTGTACAAATATTGTAAAACTTCAGGCATTGAGTGTGACCAAACAAATGTTAATCGGGCCAAAAGGTAGAAAATAGGTCAACAGAGAGTAATTAGATTAGAAAATAAGAGGACCAATTGTATGTTAATTATATCTATGAGGATTGTAGCATGTTGATCTAATGTAGGTAAATGAAGGCCTGTGAGGCTATGTAATTGTATGTACAATAATTGTACATTTGATGAATGTAAAATTATCTGTCTGAGAAGATCTATGAATTGTATGTCTCTGTGGAAATTAAGTGAATCTTTGTCTAAGAATTGAGGAACTTGTGTATGTTAGATTGTGTGTAATTGCAGGATTAAGAATTGATTGCAAGTTTAAGGACAAGAACTCCTAGGAAAAGGTCTCATCACAATATTGTAAACTAAACCAAATCATAGAAGTGTTCGAGCGATCATCAGTCATTGTACAGGATTGATGATCCTAGTCTATTTGTAATCAGGTAGCTATTGAGGTTAATATATCTCACACGTCCATGGTAGAAGAAGCTATAGGAACCATGATCTAAGGAAAGAACAGATTGTGACCATCAAAGGATAAAGTCAACCTTTGAAGAAGAAAAATACAGTAGCCATCTGATCTGGGAGTTTCATAGGAGGACCTTCCAATCAACATCCGATTGAGTCATCATCATCATATCTCAGTGAAGGCAAATCGATGGTGGGGAACCATTATAGGATTCAAAGGTGGATTTAACGATCACAAAAGTTTCGATTCTGCAACCCACACCGATCGTTGATCGTCACCTACCAATATATCAATGGTTGGCATTGATTCCACTACCAATGAGAATTTTTTTTGTGTAACTCAAAAAAAGAAATAAACATTGTTTTACTTGGGACAGCGCAGTCGTAGATATCCACGTCGGTTTAAGAATGACTTTCAATCCTTGATGAGATGTTACCACCCAAAATATTGGAACGAGGTCGTAGCCCTCAATCACATGGGTCAGAGTTAAATATCCTTTGGGCTAGAACTTAGGGAAGGTATTGGCACCTCTGGAATAAGCACTTGTTCATGTAAGTGGTCCGATGACCAAAGAGATTAATAAATTGTAGAGATCGGGGTTGATGTGAAGGGAACACTGAAATTTGCAGGTAATACAATGGAATTATAATTCCATCCTTTTAATGATCAAATCAGAAAATATTTGATGATCCTTGGCACCCCTATTTTGGGGTTTACAATGCAGTTATAGAAAAATATTGCATAAAAGGGGTTTTAGGATGGGAGGTCCTGCAAAACATTTCAAGACTTCACATGTGATGAAACCAAGTAATATGATTTTCTTATGCTCCTTCTTTCTTCATTCCATTTTTTATGATCTATCTATCCAAAATTAATTCTTTTCAGTCTTAATCCTTGGTGTCTAGTTGTTGCATAATTTTCTTTCATTTGTTTCCATGTATTTTTGTTGAAGCTTCTCCAATTTGTAGTTGTTTTTGGTCTCTAATAATATCTTGTTGAAGAGTAGTTTGGTGATTCCTAGTTCCATCAATATTGACAAGTATCCCATCTTCTTCCTTCATAATGTTGATATCTTCCTTCCTGTCCTCCTTGAAATGTTTCTTGGTCACATTTGATGGTCTTCCTTCACTCTAGACATGCATTTCATCTATGTTCTTTTCAATGACAATGGAATCCTCTATCATCTTTCCTTGGGTTTTTATTACTCTAGCCTTCAAGATAATACCATCATATTTGGCATGTACATCCTCTATATGGAGTTCAACTTCTTCAAGTATCTTCTGTTAACCTTCTTGAATCTTGTCTTGTTTCTCCTTTTGAAGCTACAATGTGATCCCATCAAACAAATTTTGATGTCTTTCTTCAATTCTGGCTTGTATTTATGATTTTACCTCATCAGTATTCAAATATTCCTCAAGCTTCATGCAAATTTCATCTTCTAATCTTTTGGTAGATTGTTCATCCAAGATCCTTCTTTATTCTTGATTTTAACAATTCTTTTCTTATTCTTTCAATCTATTGACCTCATCCAATAGTTTTTTTTATCATGGTTTCATAATCTACATATCTTTTCATCTTCGTTTTTCAAATATTCCATTGACTCGTCATTTCCCCACTTTGATTTACTATTTTTTTCTTTCTTTAATTTCTTAACCTCCTTAATGAACGATTCATTAAGGGATCGTATATTAGATATCTCCTCATCCTTATTCTTAATATCTTCCTTTTCTTCTTTTAATTCGTCTTGAATTCTATACAATTCATCCATTTTTGTGTCCCTAATCCATTTATTTAAGAAGGATTTTTCAAATTCTTACCATGTGCAATGCGATTTAGTATGTTGATCAACACTCATCCACCACTTCCAAGCTTCATCAAAAAAACAAAATATTGTCTTAGAAGGATTCATATTATATTATTTTACCAACCTCAACCATTACATAAGATCGATTTCATCTTTATCTTCATCTCCTATAAATTTAGGTATTTCTGTTGATTCTTAATTGAGGTCTAATCCCAACCCTCAAATCATGACCTTAATATATTAAATATAAAGATCTAAAATAGTTGTAATCCTTTCTCCAATATTATCTTCTATGTGTTATATTTCCAATCGATTTTGAATCATCTCAATCGGACATTTCGATCAAAAGTTATGATAGTTTTAAGTGAACATACCTTTGAAACCCTGATTTGGAGTATGTCCTCCTAAACAACCTTACTTATGATGTATCTCTGCAATTTTGGCCCTTCTCAATTTGAAACGGTGACATGTAGTACTCTGAAATGTATTCTCTACAATGCCATGGTTCTTACCAAAATTGGATGTGCCAAGTGGAAGTTATGGTAAATTCCCCACACCTTGCTGATTTTTGGCATTTCCAAGAGATCACACTTGTATAGTGTGCTCTGTGCAAAATAATTGATATATAATTATGAAACTCTTACCATCAATACTAAAGATTGTCCACTATCCAATGAAACTGGTCACACTCAATTTGGACACTCTCAGAAAAAGTTATGATTATTTTACCTAGAACACATGTTTGAGACTAGTCAATAGGATTAGTTAGATACCCTATCTTCTACAGAGTGTATATATAAAACTACAATCGCCTAGAAGCTATAATTCATACCACAATTACTCTAATACGTATTCTAAATATTCTCCATGTTTCTCCTTATGAAAATGCTCTAATAAAAAGTTATAGGGAAAATGAAAAAATGACTATCTTGAGGAGAAAAACCCTAGGATCGATGCTCTCATGCCAAATGTAATGAGCCTAGTACTCAAAATATCATAAAATAGCATAAGTACACATCATGTGTAGAATTTCATCGTGGATCACAACTCCAATATAAATAAGTTACACAGTAAACCCTTAAAGAATAGGGGAACTCTCTCCAAATAACCAATTACTATTCATGCTTCACAATTCCCCTCTCAATAATGAATACATGATCTCTTATATGTAGTTATAGTCAATGGATTTATAGAAAAATGCACTATTATTCCTAGTGCCTATAGTTAAATATTTGCATAAGTGATAATAAAACTCTTGTGAAAAATCCTCCAATTGTTTTCCTTAAAAAAATAAGTTGTTGTTTAGCAATTGGAATCTTGTGATTATGTTCTAATTCTCTCTTAAGATTTGCTACAAAGTCAATATCCTTAACCTACAAGAAAATTGATTTCCTACCAAATAAAATAGTTGCTTGGAAAATGGAATCGTATAATTATGTTATACTTTTCCTTAAGATTTGCAAAAAAAAAAATTGTTTGTTAATTTGTGCGGGACCTGTTGGCTACGCGATTAACCTGTGGCTTGAGAAACCACGACTCAGGGGCATCTAAGACGTCAAAATCACCCGGGGATCGCACCCGGCCTGAGCCACACCAACCCTTAACATGGTTGGATTTTTTGTCCCCGCAGGTTTCGAACCGGTGACTTTAACATCACGGAGTGGCTTAACAACACACTCTGTCACCGACTGTCCTACACCTCGGGGACTAAGATTTGCAAAATTAGTATCCTTAACCTACAACAAAATTGATTTTCTATCCTAAAAACCAAAACAAAGTGGCATCTCACATGGCCTCTCTCTTTCTCTGTGTAAATTCACCCTTGATGATATATCAATATCCATTCTATAACCTAAGCCAAAACGCTCATACTTTTTCACCAAAAACTTTGATCCATAGGTACATCAAAAACCTTGGCATCTATCCTCAAATTTCTTTGCCTGCCTCTTGTTGCAAGAAGCTTAAAAAGCATCTAATATATTGAAATCATAACATACATGTGTTAACCAATAGTGCCATAGTCATTGGAAGATTATTCTAATAAAAAAGAAATTGGTGGTGGCTATGGTTCCATAGGATCCACCCCAATATTTTATATTGAGTCATGTGAAATATATGTTGAAAAATATTTGTTGCTCATGTTTATAATGATATTTATTTTAAGGGAATTCAAGGTAAATTGAATTCGATTTTTTTTATATATGAATGAAAATATTTTTTTTACTTTATTATTTAATTAAATTAAATTAAATTGTTTTCTTATTAGTCCCTTCCATAGGCATAGAGGGACTATAACGATCGATAAATCGTTGACCTGGTATTAGATTGTGCATTGACCAGAAATATTTCCATATTGTCTATTGTTGGAAAAAGGGAAGTGGAAACATCGATTTTTATATAATAAAAAGTATCATGTTTGTCAAGATCTGATTGGACAATGGATTGGAGGTCTTATTGCCACCTTCACTATTCCCAATGTTAAATATCTTGGCATATCCAAAGTATTTGGTAGTATATGGTCTTTTTGAGTCATATATTTTATTATGCATTGGTCGAAGGTGGATTAATGTTATCATTAGTTCAAATGTTTCCCTTAGCATTTTCTACTGGGTAGAAAATATTCTCTACCATATTACTATGTGTGATTTTTTCTTTATTGTTGCGTGCTTTGAGAGAACAGGCCTGCCATGCTACATATTTTCTTAAATTCTTTCACAGGCCTATGCCCTTCGACGGTCCTGATAGTCTGAATTGTTCACCTAACAGCCCTGTCAGTGTTAAATGATTATTGTATAGATGCATTGCAATACAGTTTTGTTCATCATCGACATCATTGCTCGAGTGCCTGATCCTTGTTCACTGGTTCATTCCATGATTTTGGTTCCTATTTGATTCAACTTTGCAAAGTTAAGGTACTACACTTGCAGTTCTAGCTCTTCATGGTTGTTCACTGGTTTGTTGTTCTTCAACTTTGTAAGTTGTTGGACGTGTTGTTGTGGTTTGCTATTTTTGGGGCTGAGCTCTTGTCATCCTTTGTTGATGGGTATGTTTCCCTATTGTTGTTTTTTTTTCAATGGTGGGAGTCCCTGCCTCCAAATTTTGTTGCATACCATCTTTGTATGTGCTCTTAGTTTCTATTCCTGGAAACCATGTTTCTTGCAATGCAGAGGGATTTATGAAAAGTAGTCGAGAGCCATCATAAGAGGGAACAATCGGGCAGGGTGTAGACATAGGATATGCTTTTATTCTATGTGTCGGAAAACTGCATCTACCTATTCTGTTTCTGTTGAGTAAAGTTATTGTTTTACTTATTTCTGTGTTTTCTTCTCATATGCTATGGGGACTAGGGGGGATTCAAGTTTAGAAGAAGAAGGTTAAAAGATACATATGGGGATTGGTACCCTATTTTGATTTCCTTTTTTATTTTTCTACGTTTTATTTTTTTCCCCTGCTTTTCTCTATTTTCATAGAAACTGAAAGTATGTAGCAAACAGATTCAAAATGACAGTTGAAGAGGTGAAAGAAGTAATAGATTTTGAGTCATGTGAAATAGATACACAGTCCATTATGCATGAAAGCATTGACGTGTTTTTTCATATAAATGACCTTTTTAGATTGGATGCATTCCCGTATACTGTTGGGGATTGCCTTTTCGATACATTCCAGGTTCTATTGCATTTACGTTATTCGTCGACCGAGCTGCGCAATGGATTGATAGATTTTTTCTTGACCTGTTTTAAAAATGGTGATGTTGAGGCTTTGCAGTCCTATGAATACGAACTAGAATCTGATTTTCTTCGGCAGTTGCATGGAATACATGATCTCACTACGTATTTTTCAAAGATGCGGTTGTCTGCATTTCTAGTTCTACCTGCGAATGAGAGGGACATTTTGTATATGGTGGCTGTCTAACTGGATGAATATATCAGTTAGCATTTGGTCATTGACAAGAAAAACAAGATATCTGTTATTCAACAAAACTACATTTGACAATCCATATTGCATCTTGTTCCATGAGGCCAATGCCCTCAGTGGCCATTATGAACCACTGTTGTACAAGAAAATTTACATTTGCAATATAGAAGGTCCTCATATATACTTGTCCTTTATCTGCAAAGACCTTAAATCACAATGGAAACAGATTTTGCATGGCATAGATTGCTATGGTTTACAACTAACAACAAATATTGTGTCTAGCTATGGGGATAGTATGTTCAATGCAATTTGTTGTTTGGTGGGAGTGGAATTCGATGTTCGGTCCCTGCGACTTTACACTGTATAGTCATTTTTCAATGCAGTTATAGGCGACAACCAACATTCTTTTAGGTGCCTACATCAACACCTTTTTCCATATCTCGTAGAAAATATGTCGGTAGTTGGAAGTTGGTAGGAATACCTTGTGAACATGGTGCTTCAAGATGAAAAAGGGAATATGGAGGGTTTCAGGTTCTATTTTCAATGGATGTCTGTGATATTCAGGGTGAATATCTAGGTGTTCTTGCCCATGCCAGATGCTAGTGTCCATTCATGGGTTATTGATTCAAATTACGATCGAACAATTGACATCCTCTCATTGAAAATATATACAACACATATCCATTATGAACCTTTTCTTGCACATATTGGTAGTTCAGGGTTGACTGTCCATGCCACCCAAATGACATCGAATTTGCATATGCGTGGAATGATTTTTAGTGAAAATGAAACTCCCCATGGTTGCAATATGGGAAGACAATGCTTGAACAAAAAAAACATGCGTAAAATTCATGACAGTTGTGATGAGGCCATAAACCTCTTAGACAAAAAACGTAGAGTAAGTTATCACAATTTGAAAAAACATATTCGTCAAATTTGTCCGACTTCTGATAAGGTCATAGAGGCCTTGAACAAAAAATGTAAAGTAGCTTCTTAGAAGTTGGGTGAGAGTGAAATTCATCCCAGTGGCCACCAAATCATCCCGCCCTTGGGCAATAAATGTAGAGTAAGTTACCATGTCCACCATCAAACAGATGCAATGTTGAGCCAACCAACCCGCAAGTCCACTTGTCAATTTGTATATCACACAACTATGATGGCTATTTGAAGGACATGAATCATTAGAGGCAGAATCTGCAGCCCGCAAGTGCACGATTCAAATAAGTGGCTAGGTATCAAATAAGGGATCTGTGCATATTTGGTATGTAGTGCTCATTTCTGGGAGCATGCCAGCCCTGGAGTCTATCAATTTCTATATCGCGGAAATCAGTAGAAGTAGAATGTTCATCCTACCAGCTTGCAAATTCGCTTGTCAATTAACAAATGTTGAGCTGGCCAGCTCGCAAATCCACTTGTAAATTTATTATCATAATCTATTTGCAAGGCGCCGAAGAATAGAGGCCTGTTTTTAACCCCAACATCCAGAGAACTTGTTATCCATAAACTATACATGGTCTATACAATCTTAGCCAGCCCACAAGTCTTCTTGTCAATTTGTATATTGTGGAACTATATGTGTTATTTGTAGCGCACAAAACAATAGAGGCCTTCTTTTTACCCCTCCTGCCCGAGAACCCGCAAGTATGGAACGCAATATGGGTACATGGTGTATATAATCTCATGTCGATAATTTATAAAGGTACATATTTAGTTTTTCCTCATTTCTACACACACTGATATGGTAACTACAGAGTTGGTGTTGCACATGAATTATAAAATATGCACTGGGAGTCAGACGGTGCCAAGTCCACGATCTAAATGAGTGGCTAAATATGGAATAAGGGATCTATGCATATTTGGTATGTATTTCTCATTTCTAGGAGCCCACCAGCCTTGGAGTAGTATGTTGAGTCGGCCAACCCACAAATCCGCTTATCATTTTATTATCATAAGCTATTTGTAAGTCACCAAGAAATAGAGCCTTGTTTTTTACCCCGCCAGCCCGAGGACCTGCGATCCAGAAACTGTGAATGGTGTATAAAATGTCAGCCAGCCTGCAAGTCCTCTTGTGTATTTGTATATCATGGAACTGTGTGTGCTATTTGTAAAACATTGAAGAATAGAGGCATTTTTTTGAGCTCGTTTGCCCAATAACCCGCGATCCCGAAAGTGTTAAAGCATGGAATGACATATCCGTACATGCTCTATAAAATCTCATGTCCATTCTTTATGAAGGTACACTTTTAGTTTTGCCTCATTTCGACACATACTGATCTGGTAACCGCAGAGTTGGTGTTGCACATGAATTATGAAATATGCACTGGGAGTCGGACTAAGCCCTTTGGTTTTCTTAGATGAAAAATTCTGACTCGTGCAGTTTCAACATTCAAAACTCAACAGTTTCACCATGCACTTTCAGAGTTGGCCATTCCTTCCTTGCTTGCTCTTCCCCGTGCTTGCCACCTTCGCATGTGTTCATAATAAGAAATAGTGTTTATGTATATATATATATGTGTGTGTGTGTGTGTGTGTGTGTGTGTGTGTGTATGTATTCTTTCTAAATATTTAATGTTAATAGGTCATCATGAAGACACCAGCTAAGATGTTATTGATGCATGCAAGGCTCGAGAATTTCTTCCATCAATGCAATTTTTGCAAGGGATTTTCTTATCCCTTCCCAGTCTTAATTTCAAATGCCATGGAATGTCATTCGCATGCCTCCATCTTGCTTCCTTCACAAAACCTTGAATATCTTCCCAATCTTAATTTCAAATACCATGGAATGCCATTCGCACACTGCCATCTTGGTTCATTCACGAAACCTCCAATCCTTAAATTTTCTTCACCGTAAATGCCACCTTCACACTTCTAACTATGCAATAATTAAGCTTTACTTCTAATAGGTCATCATACAACACGCATAGATATTGTCATTAATGAGGAGATTTTTCATTCACACACATTGAATCAATGTTTCTGGGGGGTTATATTGTCCCCTCCATTTCTTCATTTCAAGTAGTGTCTGGAGAAACCCAACATTTCCATAAAGTACTAACGTCATCTCTAAAACAGTTTTGTAGAGATTCCTCATGAGCTTCCTGTGCAAAAATTTACAGTGAAAACATGGATCTTGATGTTGATTTGGAAAGAATATTTTGCAGCCTTGATCAACCCGGAGATGCAGTTCAATATACCTGCTCAATGCACATGGTTGATACCCTAATTTTTTAGGAAGATGAATCATTTGTATGCCAGAGTGTTGTTTTTTAATCTGAATCAAAAAAATTAGTCATTGAAAAAAGAGATGTAAAAAATAAGAAAAGAAAACATCGTTAAGAACTTGACCTTCCCAATATGCAGGTGTCCAAAATCTCTCAAATTCACATGGAAACCGGAGATGCTTTTCATGATTTCGTTGGAGTCATTGAAGCCAAAAATTGTAGGCTAAAGAACAGGATTAAGGAATTAGAGGAAGCTTTGTTTCCTATGCCATTGTTTCACAATTCTTTGGGAATAGCCATTCCTACCACTACGTGCACCCTTGCAACAAATCTAAAAGGGTCCTCCAGCGTCCTCACATATTGTAGAGGATATGTCAAGAAAAATATCAACAAAATAATGGAACTGATTACTAAGGCCTGGGAAACATCATAGAATATGGATTCCCTGGGGAGAAGGGCACATAACTTGCTCCTACTTTTGCAGACGGATTTAAAAAATGAAGAAACTTTCTATGTGCACATGGTCATCCATTTTTCCTTTCATGTCAACAACATGCTAGAGACAATAAGAAGACAACATGATCTCCCATCCAGTAAACGACTCACTCAATTAGAAGCATGATAGAAAGAGAAAGTGAAGAACCAGTATCTCATCATCCAATCATGTGAGCAAGCAATATCAAAGAAAGAAGCATTATTCACAAAGCTCACAAAAATAAACATAGCAGGAAAGACAAACGGCTTCCAGGACCCCAACTAAATCCTCAACTCACTGGCCTTAACCAAGCAAGATTTTTGATAAACAAGTTGATAATTTGAAGGCCTTGTCTTTAGAATTTTTTTACAGAATTCTTGAATATCATGAAGAATAGGTGGGCAACTGGCTAGTCCAGTATTAGGTACAGAATGAAGACATTGATGAATCTCTATGTAAACTTTCAATTGGTCTAAGCGAATTAGAAAATGAATTTTTCACCATTAAAATACACAATGAAATCAACATCGCCCCCTTGAGAAGCTATATTGAAGAGAACTTGAACTGGGTCACCGACGAAATCCAACAGGGAAATGCATAGTTCTTTCTTTATCAATCCAGTTATTCCAACTTTTCTAAGTAGAAATCTATATCCAAAAAATCATCTTCCCATTTCTACTTTTCAGGTATTACATTGTACTGTGTCCAACTTCTTTCCACGGTCCTATTTCTCGTACATATTTTTGTTCTAGTCCGCAGGAGCCCCAATCCCAGTCTATATGACAAACACATTTACATTTCCAGGGATATGTAACAAACTATTATTTTTTTCATATATTCCAAATAAAACTATTCTTTTGTCTCCTTATATATTTATGTGTTTCTAGATTTTTATCTTCAGCTATGTTGAATGTGAAGTCATTCTGTTTATTTTATCTCAGTTTTATTTTTTTCCTATGCATATTTTGTCCGGCCTGGTCATTTTCAAAATAAAGTATGAAATA